>VXBQ01008090.1:170764-195626 GCA_013400175.1 Phainopepla nitens | reverse complement strand
AAAATCCCTGCCCTGTCACTGTGCCCACAGCTGGGCAACGGCTGAAGGGGTCCCAGGGTCCCCAGCACCCCGGGGGACAGAGGCAAAGCCTCGCTGCAGGAGGCTGAGCACTCCAGCTCTGCTGCTCCCGAGGGCTCCAGCCAAGGGTCTGGGGCTATGGGGAGGGTCCCAGCCACGTCAGAGCAGGGGGCTGGGGAGGGGTCCAGGCCACGTCAGAGCAGGGGGCTGGGGAGGGGTCCAGGCAGCACCGGTGTCTGTGCCTCGTCTGATCGATGACGGGGTTCGTGCCACAGTGGCCCTCACACCTGACAGTTAATGTGAATTAACTATTCACCTCTTCATTGGGCAAAGCAAATCGGCAGAACTTATTACTCCAAGCCAGTCAATTAATTAAAGTTCAGTGCTTAATCAAGTTCCAGTGGTCATAAACGGGACACAGGGATTTCTCTCTCCTGATCACCATGCTTGGAGCTCACATGAAGTAGTGTACAGTGTCAGGCATTCTCTGTGTGACTGCTCCTCAAATTAGCTCCCCCTTGTCCCCACTGGTCCCAGGGCAGCCACCTGGGAGCTGGTTCCTCCCAGTGGGCTCTGTGGTGGGCTCTGTGGTGGGCTCCAGGCTGGGGGCTTTGTCCTGCCACGTCTAGGGCAGTGTTGGGACAGGTGGGAGGTGCTCCTGGGCACTGCGAGGTGCAGGGGCTGGGAAGTGTTGGTGTCACCCCTGAGAGCCCCCAGCGGCCCCAGATCCTCCCTGGAGGGGGCACACAGGAGGTTTCACTTGGAAACCCATCTTCCCCCACCTTGGCTGGACAAAGAGCCACAACAAAACCTGCTCTGGGTGCCGAGGCAGTGTCTGTGGGACAGGAAGGCTGGGCAGCACAGGTGCTGAGCTGGTGGGCACCAGGAAGGGACACAGCATGGAACTGCAGGCACCCAGCAGAACAATGCCTTTCCAACAGGCCTGCCCATGTGCGTCAGAGACACTCCAGCCCATCCATAACTGGGAAGGAGATGCTGTCCAGCCACATGGGCAGCAGATGCAATTAGGTTTCTCTCTCCCAGAATGTGGCATGAGAAGCAATCTCTCTTTTTTGAAGAATGTAATAACAGAGTGCAATGGAAATGTGTCGAAGAGACTCCAAGAACAGGATCCCTGCCTTAAATCTTGAAAGCAGTCAAGAAAAATATGTTGTTTACCTGAATTTGTTTTTCATAAGGTCTCCCAGAGGATTAATAAACTAACCTTTCGTCTGTGAACACCTGGTCCTACACGCCATCAATAACCTGCTGCACCCTCCACGTCAATGAGCGCTCAGAGGGAGAGGCAGACTGCAGGAGCCTTGACAGGAGCCACCAAAATGCCCGTGCCAGAGAGGGCACCCAGGACTCTGCCTGTGCCCAGGGCCCTCTGGCTGCACAGACACGGAGCCGGGTTGGGCCCATGGCCCAGGTGGGCCCTGAGTGCCAGGCTGTGGCTCTCCCCCAGGACCACTGCTGTGGAGGGGGTGGCCCTGGCACGGCCCTGCCCCTGGGGGACCCCGGGGTGTGAAAAGAGCCAGGTGCCCTGCCAGCAGCACCCTCCCACCCCGTGGGTCTGCGGGTTCGAGCCTGGCATCCCCTAATTGATTGATCGGCTCGGACTGTCAGCGCTTACAGAGATAATTCAATTTGTAAAATCCTATTAAGTAGTGAAAGATTTTTTGATTGTTGAATTGTTTCCTATGTTATGCAACCCATTTTGGTTCCTCTCACTTGGAAATCCGCTTCCCATTTGTGAGAGCTGGCGATGGAACCATTCCCCTCTGCTGGCTGGTGCTCAGCTGCTCCGAGGGTGGGACAGAGGCACCCAGAGACAGAGGCAAAGGAGACGCCCCAAGCTCATGGCCTGCCAGTGTCCCATGGCATCCTGGTGTCCCGTGGCGTCCCAGTGTCCTGTGGTGTCCCAGTGTCTCATGACATGCCAGTGCCCCGTGGTGTCCCAGTGTCCTGTGGTGTCCCAGTGTCCCATGGCATCCTGGTGTCCCGTGGCGTCCCAGTGTCCTGTGGTGTCCCAGTGTCCCATGGCATCCCGGTGTCCCGTGGTGTCCCAGTGTCCTGTGGTGTCCCAGTGTCCCATGGTGTCCCAGTGTCCTGTGGTGTCCCAGTGTCTCATGACATCCCAGTGTCCCATGGCATCCTGGTGTCCCGTGGTGTCCCAGTGTCCCATGGCATCCCAGTGTCCCATGGCATCCCGGTGTCCCGTGGTGTCCCAGTGTCCCATGACATCCCAGTGTCCCATGGTGCCCCAGTGTCCCACAGTGTCCTGGTATGTGGGTTCATCCCTACAACTTTCCTGCAGCTCTCATCTGTGGCACAGGCAGGGTCTGGCAGCAGCTTCCCCTGGCAGCCAAACCACCCCTCTGCCTCTGTGTTCCCATGCCAGGGCAGCACCAGGACCCGGGGGCTGCTTTGGGGGTGCCCGTGTGCCCCCGCCCTGGTGACCCCAGGCGCAGAGCCAGGCAGGAGCACCTGGGGCTGCCACGTGGCAGCTGAAGTTTGGTTCCCATTTTCAGCTCTCTGTTTCCATCCCCCACCCCCACCCTGATGCAAACTCCCCTCTCTGGTTTGTTTCCATAGAAATCCTCAGCTGTAAATCCTTAAGTAACTTTTTTTTTTTTTAATTTATAGTGTGCTATTAATGTCCTTTCAAGCCGAGGACTCCAGGAAATGAAATAATAGAAAAGGCACCACTTTGAAATGCATCCAGGCATTTATTGTTAGTAAGTGAAAAAGTAACATGAGCATTTAAAGAAAATATTGGCAGATAAATTGGGTTTTAAAGAAAATATAATTGGATATAATTTCTGCTTCATTCAGTTAAATATTTATTGTTTTATTGACTTATTTTCTTTTATTTATAATAAGAACCTTAAACTGAAATTTAATTTTCTGGATATAAATATATGTTTTCATAGAAAATTTGGCATTTAAAAATGTTATCTCAGACATTAATGGCTTTGATAAAAGCACGCGGCTTGTGCAAGGGTTTGGTTTAGATACTTCCAACCTCAGTAAATATGAAGTAGTCTCTATAATCATCATTATCATAACAATTACTATTATTCTAATTAATGGGTAAGCCTAATGGCAATGCATCCACATGGAAAATCAGTGCTTGCTGCATATTTGAGTTCTTCCCACAGTTTTTGCTGAGATCTGCAGAATTTGAGCTCCTCAGAGGAGCCCTGCCCTGGGCAGGGGCAGCTGAGCTCCCGCCTCGTTGGGGTGAGGACAGAGCCTCCTCCCTGCAGGGCTGGGAACAGAGGGCTCCTTCTACCAGCAGGCACACAGACAGACAGACAGACAGACAGAAGTGGCAGCAGCGTCGGAAGCAGACGCTTCCCACGGATCTTTGGGGAGAGGGTCAGGACAGGACCCGTCACCGAGGGCTGCAGTGCCACTGCTGCCAGCGGGACACGCTCCGGGTGTCCCCGGCTGTCCCTGCCCGCCTGTGCCAGGGTGGCTGCTGGGCACTCACAGTCCCAGGGCAGGGCAGCCCCATTCGGGGACCCCGCTCGGGGTCTCGGCTGCCGGGGGTCCCCGTGTCCCGCTGCCAGGCGGGTGACGACTTCTCTCCTGCACCACTGCCACGGCTTTCCTCTTTCCTGCAGGCCTGCAATCCCGGCCTGCCGGAGCCTCCCACGGCACAGCCTCTGCCTGAAGTGGAAGGGAGAGCTCCAGCCCCTTCCCCTGCCCTCCTGACCCCTCTGATGGCACATCAGGCCCTGTGCCCGTGGGGGGGGCCTTCTCCCCAGAGGAGCTCTTGGTCACGAGGACAGAGAAGCACCCCAGCTTGTAGCAGGGATGCAGCTAAGCCACCTGCAGATGGAAATGGTGTTTGGATTCAAAGCAGTGCTACAGAGGTGAAAGGCTCTGGGCTTCATTACCGGCCCCTGGAGTCACCCTGTCCCCCTGAAATATGTCATGCACACTTCAAACCTTTCCATTTTTATGGGCAGATTTAACTGCAGCCCAGAGCAGCTTATATCAACAGTGAAAAAATGTCCGGCAAGAAAAGGCCTGAAATGGTAAATATTTAACAGGTCCTTTCTGTCCTCTCCTTCTATGTATTAAAATAATTAGTTTAACAAAGAGGACTCTGTTCCCCTGTGTCTGAGCACAACGTGTCTGGTGCTACAGCGCAGCTGTAATTCAGTCTCGGGTTCTGCTGGCATTTACACTCGCTGCTCCAACGCTGCTCTCCTGGTTTATAGTGTCAGCAGAACATCTTGATTGAATTACAGCTCTGGATTCGGTTAGGAGCCAGATGTAGTTGAGTTGTAGGTATCTGTGTATCATAGGCCTGTGCTTACTTGGGGAGATAGATCCTCAGGAAAATCAGGAGACCAGCTGTGGGACGGTGCTCCTGGCCCCAGTGTCCCACAGCACGGAGCCCTGGCACTCCAGTGGCTCCAGGCTCCTGCCCACTGCCTTCATGGTGCCCAGCGCCCACAACCTGGGCTCAGGGGTCCCCTCTGCTCCTTCTCATTCTGAGAAGCCAGGGGAAATCCCGTCCTGTGGCACCACTGGCACATGTTGCCAGAGATGGTCGCTGAGGAAGAGACACATCACTTCAGCTCACCCCTGAATTCCACTGACACTCCAGCCAGCCTCTGGAACACAGGATGGGAGGGATGAGGGATGGGAGTGCTCCAGGGTGTGCCTGTCCCTGGGGACAGCGCTGCCTGGGAGGGGATGGGGCTGTGCCAGCGTCACTGCAGCACCCCCTGGCCTCCACACGGGCTGAGGGACACAGGCTGTGGGACACGGGCTGGGGCACACAGGATGCAGGACACAGGCTGAGGGAACACGGGCTGTGGGGACACAGGATGCAGGACACAGGCTGAGGGAACACGGGCTGTGGGGACACAGGATGCAGGACACAGGCTGAGGGAACATGGGCTGCGGAGACACAGGATGTGGGGACACGGGGTGTGGGGACATGGGCTGTGGGGACACAGGCTGAGGGAACACGGGCTGCAGGACACAGGCTGCAGGACCGTCCATGCCTTCGTGCCCTTGGACACGGCAGCTTTTGGAAGTGGTGTCCCCTGGGGCTCCGCTGCCCAGGGATGTCCCACGGGCCGCTGGCGCCGCATCCTGCCTTTGTCCGCACCCTCGGGCAGCGGCAGCGAGGGCCTTCCCCTAATTTGTCTTGTTAATCAGAGACAGCACACTGATCAGTCATGGTGAGAGCTGGAGTAATTGCAGACTCAAAATAGCACCGATTTAAATCTTTCAGATGATAATCTCTTGCCTGGGAAATGCTCTTGCTGGCTTAGCAGCAGGAGAGGGTTCCTGGCAAACCTCTTCCCGGGGATGCCATGCAGGAGGAGAGGGCAGGCAAGGGAGGCAAGCTGGCATTCCCAGCCAGGGCAGGGACCCCAGAGCCCCAGGCCTCACAGAGCCCCGGGTGGGATGCTCAGCCCTGAGCTGCCCACAGTGGCTCTTGGGAGCGCTGTGCTCGAGCAGAGGCCGTGGGCAGCAGGTCTGGGGGCTCCTGGCTCCGTTTGTGCCACCTCTGCCAGCACCAGGCCATGGGCACTGCCACCTTGGCCCGCCCTAGTGCTGCCTCCAGAGCGGGCCTCCTCTCCCATCCGCAGTGCCAACACTTCCAGCAGGATCTATATCTTTCCATAGGCAGTTTGTTTCATCACAGTAACATAATAATGTGCTGAGAAGAGCTCATAGTTGTGAATTAATGTTTAAAAGCTCTCACTTTTGGGTTGTTGAAATGAATGTTAATTTGACAAATGGCAGCCATTGGGATCGAGGCGGCATTAACATGGAAATCAGAGTTAACCTCCAGCGGGGCAGGAGCAAGGTGAGAGGAGCAGCCGCGGCTGCCGCTGTAGTTTTTCACCTGATGCTCACACTGTAAATACTGCCAGTGCCCGATCTATTTATAGAACTAATTTAAAGGCTAGTTCAGGGAAATCTGAATGACATCTCCTTAAGAGAGGCAATCGTGGGGTATCTTGGAATATGTCAGGCAGTGCTCTTGCTTTCTCTCTCAAAAATACTCATATGTCCACTAAATCAATTTGCTTTTCTCTTGTAACTGCATTTGCAGGGCCATTCTTTTCCATTTTCTGTCACTGTCACACGCTAATTCATGTCACTCTGCTGTGCAGGAGGGCCAGTGCCTGCCCCTGTGCACGTCACCAGCACAGCTCCCCTGTCCCTCCTGAAGCTGTGTCTGTGCTGGAGGGCTCCAGGGGCCTCGGTCTTCTCACAGGGGCTGAGGGTCACACCCAGGGTGCTGCTCTGCTCCTCTGGCTCTGGACACAAACAGAAGCAAAGTGCTTCTACATGTGCCAGTGCATCTCCAGGGTATCTTCTGTGGGGTGGGGGCATCCTAAGGGTTTCAAAAAAATTTATCTATTATTATTTACTTTGTTTTCCTTCAGCTTTCACTTAGGAGAAAGGATGAGAATTTTCAAATGGACAAAAAACGCAGTGCCAAAGCCCTATGTCCTGGGAACAATTAGAGCAGAAAATCCAGAGGAAAAATATCTGAGCTTAGGGCAGTGGCTCTTGAATGAACACAGATCTCGTAACACTCCAGACCTGAGTCACCCCATGCAGGTGCATCTGACTGCTGGGTAACCGACCATGGAAACACGGCTCCAGCAGTCCCTGACCCCTGCCAGGAAGGAACATTTCACGTGGCCCTGGCCAAACAAGGAGAGCAGTCCTCCTTAGTCCTCGCCACCTCTGGATTCTTCAGCATTTTTAAAAGTGAGCTGGAGAGGAGGTTGCAGACCAGAGAATTTCAACCCAAACCCAGCAGCTTTGGTTTTGCAAATTATTTAATGTTTTGGAATGTTCCTTACATCTCCAGACATAAATATTCCATCTTGCAGCTGGGAAACTCCTTCCAAGTTGATTTTATCAGGTTCAAGTAAAAACTCTCAGTTAAAAACCTTCTTTCCTTGATTCTTAATTGTTCCTGGCCTACAAATGGCAAAGAGGAAAACGGAATGAATTACATGACTTGGCTCTTTTTGTTTATTAAGAACTTCTTTCCAGTGTCCGATTCTTATGGAAATATGGTTTCAATTTTCTCTTTGAATTGTGGATCAAGAAATGTTGCCAATACATATTTTTCTCTGTCAAAATTTCATTTAATCTGGGGTCTGTAGATGTCTTGAGAGCCATGTCTCCTTGCTGGGTTATTACTGTGTGTGCCTCTTGTCATGTTAGTTTTCCATCGGAATCGCATTTGCTCTGGAAAGGGATCATCATTTTAAGAAGTGACCAGCATTCCTGGGCTCAGGCTGTCACTCCAGGTGCTTTGGAGGGACTCAGGTCCATGGGAGGTTGGCACCCACTGGCTGAAGTGCAGCCGTGCCTGCTCCCTGTGCTGGTAGGGCTCTCCTGCAGGGCTCCAGCTTCTCAGGATATTGCTCTGTCCCAGCCCTTCTCTCTCTGTGAAATAATGCACTCCATCGCAGTTAGCTCTGCCTCTTTCAGACTTTCAAAGGATTAACTTTCACCATCTACATGAGAAGAAAAGGGAAGAAAAGGGAAGAAAAGGGAAGAAAAGGGAAGAAAAGGGAAGAAATGCCCCACAGCCTCTCCCCACCCCCTGAAAAGAGTTTTTTCTGATGGAACTGGAATGCTGGAAATAATCCAGAGGAATTCAGAAAATGAACCTGTCAGAAGAATATTTTAATAAACCCCCTTTTTCAACTGCAGTATCATCAGCCCACACCCCTCCTCTGCCAGCTGCAGACAGCCCAGGCAGTCATCAGGGGGCAGAGCCAGAGGAGCTGGACCTGTGTCCCTGTCCCTTGAGACCTGGAGGTTCCAGCTCAGTGTTCACCCTGGGCAGCCTCCTGGGCGTGCCACTTGTCCCTCCCTGAGAGAAGGCTGGAGTGAGGTGGGTGATCGGGCAAAGCTTGGACTTGATGGCTTTGCAGGTCTCTTCCAAGCTTTGTGATTCCGTGATTCTGTGTGGGAGGGGTGGGGACACAGCTGGGGCTCCCCTGGAGCCACGCCACAGGCAGGTGAGCTGTTCTGGGTGGCTGCAAGAGCCTCCACCATGCCGCTCCCTCCCAGCATTTCCTCGCCTGTGCCTGGCCAACCCTGTGCCATAAATTAAAGGGGAGCATCTTGAAGGAGGCTTTAATCAAAAGTTAGGAGTTGCAGGCAGCATGTCACAGTTCCTCATCAGGTTGCCGCTATAATGCTCTGTAATTGGCAAGACGTTAATATTGACAGTGCTGTGAAGAATGTCCTGCTTCTCCCTGCATGCGTGGATTTGATAGAGTTGAATAATGGAGCAGATATGATGGATTAGAAAAATTCCCCAGTTAAGGTCCCTAATTATAGAGTTTTACCTGCCCAATTAAGGCGAAGTACTTTGGAGAAAACTAGACACCAACTCTCTCCCAGCACCTGAATGCTCTGGGAAGCCTGAGCAGCTACAACAGTGCTGGACTGGAGGATTACTGGAATTTTATCCTTCTTGAAGTGCTGTCTTCCTGATGTCCATGCAGTATGGAGCTAAAATCCACCCAGAGGCTGAGCAGCATCTGTAAATCTTGCTGCTCCGCAGGCTCTGAGCTGCGCGGCCATTCTGTGCTGCGCGGATGCGGATCTCAGAGCAGGAGCCAGCCCAGTCCCCACCACGCCCACAGTCCAGTGTCCTTTGTCTGTGTTTAACAAATCCGAGCCCCCTCGGCCACGGGGCTGCCCCAGTGCCCGTCCCCCTGTGCCCAGCACGGGCTGGAACCCTCAGCAAGGCAGCCAGGGACGTCGGGTTTGGGGCTCCAGTGCAGACCCCGAGCCACCCCAAAGTAATGGAAATCCAGGCCACTGGGACAGAGGATTTTTTAAAGTAAATAATAATTTGGGTGTCTGCAGCCTAAGGATGAATCACGGTGGGTTTCCTTTAACCATCTTTTAAAACAAAGGCAGTGTTGGTCCCGGAGAGGCTCGCAGGTGACACCTCTGGTGTCTGTGGTGGCACCTGTCACTGTGAAAGGGCAGGAGTGGTGGCACAGAGCCTGCTGCCCGCTCCCCGGAGGAGCAGCCGGCTTCCCACTGCTGAGAACATTTTAGCGTCCAAATCTCCCTCTAACCCCTCCCTGTAGTGGTGGGACAATTGCCCCATAAATTATGAAATAAATGTTCTGCTGGGGCTCTGGAGTCAGTTTACCCGAGGTGCGCTTTCTTCCCGAGATATTCCTGCTGGCTGCTGAGGGATGCAGACGTGCCGGTGCTTTTTTCTTTGCCCCTGCCTCCCTTTCATCTGCTCCCGTGATGAATTGTAGGGGAGAACTACCCGAGCCTGTCTGGTTTGGCTTAGATCAGCTTTTCTTCTCATTATAATTTAAGTCTTTAAGGGTCTTCAGCAGGAGCCTGTAAAAGTCAGATCACTCATTGCTGTTGACGCCGTGTGTTTCATGGCCACTCGGGCCGTGATTCATCCGGGACGCGTCTCCTTTGTGCCCGCAGAACAATGGCTTTGTGCCGGGCTGGCGCCCGCGCCGGCCCACTAAGGGTTAACCACGAAATCCTGCAAGAGCTGAAAACTATGGATTGAGCAAAATCTCCCTGTCAGCTCTCTGTGATTTTGCTGAGAGCACTTGGACATGCTGGCATTGGATTTACAAATTGAAAATCATTAATAATTCTAACCAGGCTGTGATAAATCTGAGATCAGTCTCGATGAACCTGGACACCATTTCATAAATCAAAAAGATTACTTAGGAATTTTTTAAAATCTGACGTCAAAATGTCATGGTTACTAATGGTTTTTGTAGATCTCTTACAGTGATATATCATTTATCTACGCTACATCTAAAATGTGACACCAGGGCAGAAATGTGATGTCTTTAATATCATGAATACATTTTATCCCATAATAAAGGTATTAACAACTTCTTGCTGTGAATTGTACTTGAAGTTCTGTGCCTGATTTAGTGCTATTGTTATATTAACTGGTTTTCCCCCAAATATGTGCAGACAAACTGTTGCTCACTTAGTGTGGTGATGGGTGAGGGCCCACTGAAGCAGAGGAGTGCTGGCTGGGTCCTGGCTGTGCCCCCCAAGTCCCCTCCTCCCTGCTGCCCAGGCACCCCAGGGAGCACAGGGTGAGCGAATGCTGGAGCCAACACACACGCACGGCTCACAGCACACGGGTTTGGTTCATGCTGCCTCTTACAGAATTTACTCACTCATTTTAGACAGACCAGTCTGAGAAAAGTTTACAAGGCTTATGGAATAAAACCCCGGCAAATAACCTCCAGAAAATGCCCTTAGAACCACTCCTTTAACTGATTAATGAAGTTAATGCTAAAAAATATCACTGAAGAAGAAGGCATGGTCTAAACCAAGGGAAGAAGCTGCCTCTGTGCCACTGCCCTCATCAAGCACATTATTTAGCCCAGACTGGTTTGGATGCTCTCCTCGGTGAAGGCTTTGTGCCCTGGGGTGGATTTGGGTTTCATACCACAGGTTGTGCAGCTCCAGCTCCGGGGCACAACCCCAAGCCTTGGGGAGCTGGGAAGTCTGCTGGGAGCAAGTGGCAGCTGAAGGACCGGGTAAAATTTATCCCTGAGCACAGTGAACATGCTCTGGCTCCTCACAAAGCATTAAAACATCCACACTCAGTGTCCAAAGGAGGCCTAGGGAACACTGAGGACACGTGTCTCAGTTTGGATCAGCTCTTTCTGTGCTCCCACCACACAATGTGGCTATGCAGAGGATCCACATCCTGGGCTGGCTCTGCTCCCGGGTGTGTTGCCTCTCACACAGAATCTTCAGTGCTTGCTGGCACAGGAAACAGACATGCCAGGGATTCTGTGGCACAGCACAATGCAGATTCCTGCAAAGGATTCTTGTGTTATAAATGACTTTTGCAGATTTTGCTATAAAATGTTACATGGCTTTGGTGCATCCTTTTTAAAAATGAATGGTTCAGCTGTTAAAATTTAAAGCATTGTTCCCAGTCTCCTCCCAGAGAGCTGGGACCATGCTGCAGGAGCACAGTGCTGGCACTGCTCTGGCAGAGCTAAGGAGCTATCAGAGCTGAGCAGAGAGTGGAGGAATTTAGAGTGAAGCTTTATGGGGAGAGATTACATTCAGAGGTGAACAAATGGTGGTACCAAGTCTATGCAAAGCAAGTGACAAAATGTAAAAATCCTCCCTGCATT
This sequence comes from Phainopepla nitens, assembly GCA_013400175.1. Classification (NCBI taxonomy): domain Eukaryota; kingdom Metazoa; phylum Chordata; class Aves; order Passeriformes; family Bombycillidae; genus Phainopepla; species Phainopepla nitens. The sequence continues at coordinate 184,422 of VXBQ01008090.1, read as the reverse complement.
TTGAAGGAAAATATATCTTTCTTTCTGAGTGGTTCCCATGAAAAATAGGCTTTTTTATTTCCTTTTTTCATGCTAGGAAATTAATATTTGCCTTTCAAAAAGATTTGGTGAAGGTTTGCGTGAAGGTCATTAGCAATCTCGCTGGGGAATAAAGAAGGGAGTGATTGAGATCTGCATGGGCTTGGGACTCATTTGTGGCTTTGCTTTACACATAACATTTTTATTAAGAAAATAATACTTTGAGGCTGGTAATTGTGTTGCCAGCTGGGCCACAGAGGGGAGAGGAGGAAAGCAGAGCACTGAAACGTACTATTTATGTCCCTGCTAGGTACAATTCCAGGCAGGTATATGTATGGTAAATCTCCTTGAGCTGTCCCCAAAGTCACCCTGAAGTGCTGCAACTCTTGCTGGCATTGAGCACACTCCTCCAGGCTCAGGGATGTGGCAGGGACGTGGCAGGGACGAGGTGGCACAGGTGGTGGCACAGGGGAGCTGGGGCAGCTGAGGTGCCAACTTGTGCAACAGCTGGGGCCAGCCCCACAAATCCCCATCCTCTGCAAGGGGACAGACTCCAGCAGCTCTGGAAGCACCACAGCCTTTGTCTGTCAGGTAGCGAGGTCACCTGTTCCTGCTACATTTAACTCCCAAAGCCCACGGTTAGGATTCAAGCTGTGAGCCCCTGGTATTGCTTCCAAGGCATCCTGAAAATTAGCATAGCACCGAGCAGATAGAATCTGAAGTTGGCTTGTAAAATCTTTTGGAAGGATCATTAAGGGTATTTCATTATCTCCATATTGCCAAGGTCAGGCTGCCCATATTTCCTCTTTAGTGCTGCGATGGGAATATGCTGCGACTGTGGTATAATAGACCAGAAAATGTCCACACTGGGAATGATGGTAAATCAATAAAAACTCATCAATATAACTCCCACTTTCCCAAGGTACAGCAAACAGCCTCAAGTTTGTAATTTACTTACGTATCTTCACCTTTCTCCCAACATTTTTTACACCAACTTCTGAACTTTTTGTCTGTGTAAAATCTTTATGAGAGACAATATATATAAGGGATAAAATGCTTTATTGAAAAGATTATTGATTTTTTCAGCCAAGCTGCTTGTACAGCAGTTCCAGACTGCTGTCCCAGCAGGGAGAGCTCAGTCTGAGCGGGGCTGAGGTGGGAAGTGAGCAGGTGTGGACGTGGCTCCCTTGGTGCTGCTGGGGCTCATGGGTGTGCCTCACATCCAAACTGCACTTTGGCTCTTGAGGAGACTCAGTAAAACTTCAAGCAAATGGAAGCTGAAGGGTGGTTGCTCCTTCTTTCCCCAGAACACGTGGCTTACACCTTTCTTTCTTTCTTCTTCCATTTCTCAATGTTTTTACTCAACCACTTTCCTCCCTTTTTTCCTACTCTCCACTTCCCTTGGAGGAAACAACCTGAAAAGCACAAACACACAATGTCTTTTTTATGCTGACAAAGGGACAGCCTCACCGTGCAGCACATCCTGCCCTGGCAGCTGGACAATGGCTCCTGGCCCCTCCCAGTGTCCCCAGAGCCACGGTGCCCGGGACAAGGGCTCGGGGCTCACGGAGCCGCTGTCTCAGCTGGAGACAGGGCAGGCTGCAGCAGCACACGCCATCCATTCTGCTTTGGAGAGTGCTGAATCCTTTATTATGAGCCAACCACTGAAATAAAACCAATCCCATTTTATTAAAAGCCCAAAGACACAATTAGATCTCACAGATTATGCAAATGATGTGCAGCCCTCTGACTGCTGGCAATTTGCTGCACAGCCCCCGCTCTGCAGTGCCCGGGAGCCCTGGCTGAGCCCCTGTCAGAGACCCTCACCCTGGTTAGGGACCCTGACCCCCTTGTGCAGCTCCAGAGCCTGCAGCCCTGATAAATATTCCACAAAATATGAACAGCCTATTTTCTCTTGCTACTCTGACCTTTTCCCCAAGACATTAGAATGTGCTTTTTGCCAGGTACTGCGTGCATATCCCGGGGGTCAGGGACCTACAGGGCTCCATTAACTGTCAGTGGGGTTTTTTTCTCCGATGTCAGAGTTTACCCCTAGCTAAGCTAATGCATTGAAGAGTGTCTTGGCAGGGGCAATAGACATTGTGTTACCGAGGGCACAAAGGCCAAGGAGCGGATGGAAAAACCTGGTGGTGGAGCTTAATCAGCAAGTAAAGACCTGAAGCCGCACTGTATTTGATCAGAGGGACCCCACAGACATCTTGTGCAAACAGCTGTGGCTGCTTTCCCTCCCCTCTTTGGCCCTGTCACCCAGAGAAGATGGCAGAGAGCAGAGGGTGCCACGGGCAGTCCTTGCCCAGGACAGCGAGAGCAGCCGCGGCAGCCGCACCCAGAGCCACGGCCAGGCTGAGAGCACCCAGCTCCCAGCTTGGGGGCTGCTTGCAGCGCTCAGGCACTTGTCTGGGGGGATAAGTGCCTTCTCTCATTCTGTCCTCTATTTTCTCATTTTTGACTTTTATGGTTTTTCATTTACAAGTCTAATCAGAGAGAGGCAGCAGGATGGAATAGCACAATCATTCAACATAGATTAACAATTGCGTCAATGGCCTACAAGTGTTTGCAGCATCCCCCAGCGCCAGCTCCTCCAGCCAGGAGAGATCTGGGAGGGAAAAGCAGGAAGGAGCTGGGAATGCAAAGGTATGGTGACCCCAGGTGAGCATACCTGCCTTCCAATGGACCAGCTTCCCCCCCGGAGTTCCCCACGCAGAAGTTCTCAGCAAAGGCAAGGGAAGCATCTAGTTCCATTTGCTTTCAAACAAGTTCGAGTGCTGCCACCACTGTGAGGCCAGCCCAGCTCTCCTGGGTGCCACCAGCCCAGATTCACCATGTCTGGATACCTTGGTCCATCCAGAGCAGGCCCAGCCCTGAGCTGGAGTGCTCCTGTCCCAGTACACCCTCAGGAATGCTCCTCACAGCTCTACAGCTGCAGCCCAGGGGTTAATCTCCAAAGCCAATTTTTTTGCAGGAAAGAAACAATGAAGTTAATTATATTGGTAAGAGCACACGTCACCATTTGATTGTGCAAATCTCTGTCATTGAGAAGAACATCTCACCCAAAGGAGGGGGTGATTTCAACCCACTGCAAAAGTAATTAAGGGCACAATTAAGCAAAGCATGAACAACCTGTTTTGTTTTTTATTTGTTAAGCACTTGTAAGCACTGTATTGAATCAAGACCTAACCCTGGTGTCACCCTGTCCCGCAGGGCTGGCACAGCCGTGTGCACAGCACCAGGTGAGCTCCCAGTACAGGTGAGCTCCCGGCACCAGGTGAGCTCCCAGTACCAGGTGAGCTCCCAGCACCAGGTGAGCTCCCAGTACAGGTGAGCTCCCAGCACCAGGGGAGCTCCCAGTACCAGGTGAGCTCCCGGCACCAGGTGAGCTCCCAGCACAGAGCTGGTCCCAAGGACACAGCTCTGGTCCCGAGGACACAGCTCTGGTCCCGAGGACACGGCGCTGCTCCTGCCCGCCCTGCCAGCTCACCCCGCTCTGCTCCTGACACAAACTGGCTTTTAGGCCTAACAGGCTACAACTGGATTTTTAAGAGCAGTCTGAAGTTAAAAATAGTTGACATTTTGGAAGTGACTGCAAGGTAAAATTCAGGCTTCCACTAGGTTTATTGCCATTGGAAAGGGTTTTGACTACAGAAGTGTGCAAAACATGATTGCTGCTAAAGACCACAGCTGAAAAAATGCCACATGTTTATAACTGCTGTATACCAAATCAAATGCGATAGATTTACCATCAAGTGAAGAATAGATTGGCAAACATGGTAAATCACATTCCCCCATGAAGTTTATTAAGCTTCAAGGCAGTCTGGGAGACAGAAGGCTGAAGTGAGTGGAAATTCTGAGCCTTCCACCTTTGTCTTCTATGTAATTTTAAACTTCTGTCATCCCCAAAGGGGGCAGGTGATGGTACCTGAATGCCCACAGACATGCAGCTCCATGACACAACTCCCTGCACCCAGCCCATATGTCACCAGCTTTAACCCTCCTCTGAAATGACATCTATATAAATATTGTTAATAGCACTAACATAATGTTAAGTCAGGTTTTACTGGACTCCCTCATACACCCTTTGGATTTATTAGCTATAGGATTTGAAGTAAATTTTTATTAGCCCAAGTTAAACCCAGCTACCATGGGCTTGGCTTTTGGGCTTTCTTTACCCCATCTTTCTTCCTTTATTTGAGCTTGGGCCCCCTTTTCACAGCCCAGTGCTTCCTCCCTCAGACTGAAACGTCCTCGGATAAATCTTACTGAATGAAATATTTATTAATTTTCCTAACCAATGTTGATCTCATAAATTACCAAGACTTTTTCACGAAATGGTTATTAACATCCATGGCTGTATGTTAATGGCTTATTGACCAAATATGGGATAATTAGACCCTAGGAGCACTGGCCACTGTGATCTATGAGAAGCAAATTTGGCCCTTATTACACCAATGACCTATTTAATATCTACTGATGAATTTAAGGTAGAATCACAGCAGAATTTGTTTCAAGGAGCTGCCCTCCTACTAACGAGCAGAAAGATTCTTGTATAAAATCTATTGATCCAGAAAAAATATGAACAAAAATCATTTTTTGTAACTCATGATTAATTGGCTAAATTCATCTTAGACTGAGATGCACCAAGAAAACACCAGTAGCCAGATACCTCCTGGGATCAACTGAACAATGAGTCCATTTGACTAGAGTGTTCTGTCTTCTCTTCCAGCTTTGAAAGGTTTAGGTTCTAATTTAAACTGTGATGATTTACATTAATATTTGTAAAGAATTTAAACATTTATCCATGCTGCAGTGCCAGGAACAGCTGTTGAAACCTGCTGCAAGTAAGTCACTTGTGGTTGGTTTCAGTTCTAAGCTGCCTGGTGCTCAAGGAGCCCCCTTCCCCATCATCTCGTAATATTTTAAATCAAATTCGAGATAAAACAAAGGGGGTCAAAACAAAGCTAGAAGGGAAGGAATGCAATTTGAAGCACTCGAGCTATAGCCTCCTTGTAGGCCGAATGCACAGGTCTGAATGCAGTTCAGGAATCAGTCTGGGAATGTTTTTGTGAGCACAAAAACCTCCTCAGCCGATCCCGCAAACTGCCTGGCACCATGGTCCTTTGGCCTGGAGAGGCTTCCATGGAAATGCACATACCTGCAACAGGCAGGCAGCTCAGGCAGTGGTGAGGACTGAATTAAAAGCATTAAAAGCATTAATGCTTTTAATCCAAAGAAATGCAGCTAAAGTGAGGGCAGAGGTTTGGGTGCAGTGGCTGACTGGGTGCTCCCCTCCCCAGCCGTGGTTCCAGCTGCTCCCAGAGCTGCTCTGGTTGCTCCTCCCTGCTCCAGCAGCTCCTTTCCCAGCCTGGAGTGGCACAAATGAGGAGAGACTGGTTTGGCAGGTCACAGCAGAGATCCTGTAACACCACTGATGAGGGAGAGGAAACAATTTATTGCCCCAAATAAATGTTATAGTACCAATATCAGGCAGCCACCACTTCTTCTCCCACTCACTTTAACTTTTACGTTCTGCACAACTGCTAACAGTGATTTTAAACTCTTTCTCCTGCCAGATTCAGCTTCTCTGTGAGCAGGAGTAAACCCAGATTGGATTAACTGACTGCTGCAAGCTGGAGTGCTGCAGGTTCTCACAATTCAGACCTTGCCAAGCTCCAGGACAATACAACAAGGAATGTTAACCTCTACTGGTGTTTTAAAAATTAAAAAAAAAAAAAAAAAAACAAACCAAACAATCTTGCACAGCAGTTTCCCCACTGAGGTGGCACAAAGCAGATCTCCCTGGGGTCAGACCAGGCTCAGGCTCTGGCTAAGGCTGGGCTGGGCTCGGAGTGCCCTGGGACCCCCCTGGCCCATGCCAGGAGCCCCTGGAGCCTGAACAGGCAGGTTACTGCAGCAGCACATCACTGCAGATAAAATAAATCCAGTAATAAATATGGAGTGCAGGAGTGACTGCAAGGAGTAATTCTCAACAGCTCTTGTACCTCTGCAATTCACTGTACGGGAGAGACTGCCTGGAGGGAGACAGGGGAGATATTAGCAGGTGAAATGAGAAGGAAGTTTCCCAAACTGAGCTGAGGATAAGTCTTGGAGGCTAATGAAGGGACAGATTAGAGGAACAAGGGAAAAACGCCACCAGAGCTGCTGTTCTTCCTCCCTCCACCTCTTCCTCAGCTGCAGGAGGAGCACAGCCAGCCCCCTTGACTGATGGACTTCTAACAACTGCCCCTCTCCCAGGCTGCTGACCCGAGTCAGGTGAAGGTGCAGACCAAGGAATGCACTCTGGGGAGGACAAGAAAGAGGAAGACAAGGAAGAAGAGGTGGTGGCAGAGGAGGAGATGGCAGTGGTTGCTGAAGTCTGGCCCAGGTACAGCTGAAATACCAAACATGATGAGAGCACAGCCTGTGGGCTTGCTCCAACCCAGGTCTGAGGCTTCCAATGCCAAGGTCAACAAGGACTAAAAGCGTTGAAACCTGCTCCCCAGAGCAGCACGAGGCCACCCCAGGGCCAGCCCTGCAGCCTCATCCTCACAGCTCCCAGCTGCACGTCCACCTTGCGCTCAGGTTCCTGCCTGGAGCTGCATCACCAGCCAGCAAACACCTGCAGTTAAAAATTAAATACAAAGAAAAGAGAAACAGCTTCCTCCCCACTATCTATTGAGTTCAAAAGGAAAATGCTGTAGATCTTCCCTGTTTCTCACAAAAATGGTGTCACTTCTGAAATGAATCACCTAGCTGCGCCGGGTGCTGCATTCCAGAGAAATTCTCTCTCTCTGCCTCTCCCTGTGCCTGCCTCCTCTCCCAGCCGAAATCCACTCTTGCCTCTCATGGGTGTTAGAAAGAATAGGTGCAAATTTTAACCTCTGTAACAGACACATATATTTGTTGTCCTCTGTGCTGGGAAACTGTCCCCAAGGAAGCATGTTAAATTTGGGTTTTAAAAGCACCAATTTAGCTATTATGAGTTTTCTATGCTTTTCCTATTCAGGGAATGTTTGGCTTGAATACAGTACGGAGAAGAAATAAGATCAGCTCAACTGTTTTAAAGCTGATTGACACCTTGGGTTTTTTCCCTTGCAATCTGAAGCAAAAGAAAAAAATATGAAGGGAACCAGACACTCATTTAAAAGAAATTATTTCCTTGCCTACAGTCCCTGATCAGGGCTGCCTGTGCAGGGAGAATGAGATCTCATAAAAACCCTTTTGTGGGTTCTTTTTCACATCATTTTGGTTCAGGTTTTGGTGGCAGATGAACTGTATTTCATCCGAGTTTAAAGGAAATTCAAAGTGAAGTTAAGGAAGTTGCTGTAAATGAGAAAAAAAATTCCCAACAAACCCTTTCATTCTAGCTTAACATATCAGCCAAACCAGGAAACAGCTGTAGCAGAAATATTGTTTTTAATAATCAGAGGAAGCCGCGGAGCCGCAGCTTTTGTTGGAACAGTGACCCCCAACGGTGACAGCGACAGGGCCGTGAGGAGGAGACCCCGGCCGGGCTGCCGGGGACGGGCTCCTGCCAGCCTGGACACACGCCTGCTGGCCCTTGGGCCACTGCCCCGTCCCACAGCGCCCAGCTGGGAGCCCTGGAGCCCTGGCACGGGCACCACGGGCTGCCCATGTGCCCCACAGACTGACCCCGTGTGGGGCAGGGACGGGGACCCCCGGGAGGGACCCTGGGCAGGAACGGGCAGCACGGGCTCAGAGACAAGTCCCACAGAGGGCTGCCAGGCTGTCCCTGTCCCCAGCCACCGTGGGAGGGTGAGGGGGCCTGGCAGGATGAGGGTCGCGGTCGTGCGTGGCCGGCAGGGGGTGGCTCTGGGGACAGCCCTGGGGCTCTCTGGGCACAGAGGCTCTGCAGGATCAGCCCCAGCCTGGGGCCAGCACTGCCAGGGGCGTTCGTGCCGATGGCTGAGCGCCCGCTCCTGGGGACGTGGCAGCAGAATGCGCTCGGCGCTGTCACAGCGCGGGCTGGCTGCCCGCCTTGGGCGGCCTGCAGGGACAGGGGGCACCGGGGGCTGTCACCTGCCAGGGGACAGAACGGGGGCCGTGGTGCTGCCACGGCTGTGCCAGGGGGCCGCAGCGCCAGGGAGCCGCGGTGCTGCCATGACTGTGCCAGGAGGCCGCGGCACTGCTATGGCTGTGCCAAGGGGCCATGCCAGGGGGCCACAGCGCTGCCAGGGCTGTGCCAGGGGGCCACAGCGCTGCCAGGGCTGTGCCAGGGGGCCACAGCGCTGCCAGGGCTGTGCCAGGGGGCCACAGCGCTGCCAGGGCTGTGCCAGGGGGCCACAGCGCTGCCAGGGCTGTGCCAGGGGGCCACAGCGCTGCCAGGGCTGTGCCAGGGGGCCACAGCGCTGCCAGGGCTGTGCCAGGGGGCCACAGCGCTGCCAGGGCTGTGCCAGGGGGCCGCAGCGCCAGGGAGCCGCGGTGCTGCCATGACTGTGCCAGGAGGCCGCGGCACTGCTATGGCTGTGCCAAGGGGCCACAGCGCTGCCATGGCTGTGCCAGGGGGCCGCCGCGGCGCTGGCTTTGGCTGCCCCTGCTCTGCGGGACTGGAAGCGCCTGGCGCGGGAGGTGCAAGAGGCTCCTTTTCTTTCTGGTCAGTACTCACGGTCTCGTGGTTGAACGGTTTGTTTATCTGACAGAATGTCATCCGGCTCGGCTTTGATTTCGCAAATAATCCACCTCCAGCTATGAATGCTCTCACTCCGAGATAGCCGTAACTTCCGCACCGCCACGGGGCACGGCGTGATTTCATGATGGCTAAGGGGAGATGAAAGGATTTCTGCCCTTGTCCTTCTCCCTCGTTCTGAGAAGTAAACAATAAAGTTTAAGCCTTCCCAGAGAAAATTTGTAAAAATGTGGGAAGACAGTAGAGACCAAATAATTATCCATAATCAATACAGTTAAAGTCAATGGACTCTGCGTGTCCTCTTCTAATAGACTTTGTTCTGGGCTGTACCTTGACAGTTTATTTAGAAATATGAACTTGGTAAGAAATGGCTATTTGACTACGTAATCTTGTTAAACTCATAAATTCGGTTGGTCTGAAGTCTATATCACTGAAGTCAGCTGGAACCAAATGTTTTGATAGCTAAAAAATGGTTCATTGAAGAAAATTCTGAAATAATGGGACTAATAAGTTGCCAAAAGAACTGTTTATGTGTGCCTAAGTGAAATTATCATAAGGCAAGGGGAAAAATTTTTGACCCACATCTTGAATTCTTGCTTAGTCAAGTTATACAGGCAAATAGATTGTAAAATGGGACATGTTTATAAAATAAAGCTGATTAGTGATGTTGGTATCTTATACAACCTACATCCAGCATTAAATCAGATTAATTTATAGGTGATTTTGTTGATGAGCACAAACTGATGCTCCCATGGTGTGAATTTCAATAACTTGCTTTCCTCTTTGGAATCCATAATTCTATTATTTGAGACACTTCATTGTTATAGATAACACATTTTAAGTGTTATTATTTATGCTGTTTCTTCTTGTCACTTAGGTTCTTGCTCAAGTTCATTAATGTATTGTGCTCCTCTCTGTACAAGAGGGTGCAGGGAGAGCAATTGATTTTAAGTCCCCATAATGACTGATGATATCACGCGTGTTTACCACTGTGACACCGTGGACGAGATGCTAATGCTGCACAGATAAACATGATGTCATTTTATGCAATTAAACACTTAATATACAGCAGGTAATGATTTGGTAAGCTTGGCACATGCAAGCAGTGGCTTTTAATCTTATTAACAGGGTAGGATGACGCCACAAATTATATACACATACCCAGTCTGTATCAATAAAAACCTCCTTTACAGGCTTGGGTCATTCTTCTGTGATAGGATGAAGGTGCCAAAATATATGTGCTGGGCAGCTTTTGTAGGATCTCAGAAGAGATGTCAGATTCAGGCCAGCATGAAAGCAAACAAGTGAAGGGTTCCTTGCATACCCTGAGCTCTTCCCCCAGGCTGCAGCTGCAGCAGAGGGGAGGTTACTCAGTGCGGGCACAGGCTGCTCTCTGGAGGGACTGGGCACTGGGGTGCTCATCAGCCAGAGTCCCACAGCCTTCTCTGAGCAGTCCCACAGCCTTCTCTGAGCCTCTCTGACCCTTCTCGTGGCTACTGAGCACCTGTCTGTGGCCACTGCTAGATGACCCCCATGGCCATGCCACCCCCCAAGGATGAGTGTGTCCTGCTCCTCAGGGCAGTGTGTCCCCAAAGTGCCCTCTGCTCTGCTGGACCTGCTGCTCGCCTTCCCCAGGGCTGTGCCCCTCTCTGCAGCTCTGCTCTCCCTCCTTGCAGATGCTTTCCATGGCCAGGAGCGCTCGGCGTTCGCCTCAGCTCCACAGATGCAGCAGCAAATGGTATCCTTCCACAATAGTCAATATTTCCCAGCCTTGACAGATTAGCCAGAGTAATCACAGATTTTATGTGGCACAATTAACATATCTTTTCTTTACAGCTATTGCACATGAATTTGCCTGTGCTAAGCAAGGTCACGCTGTGCTCCAGGCCAGCAGCATTCTGAGGGCAGGTCCCAGACCTGTGCCATGGCTGGTGGGAGCCTCTGGCCAGTGGCTGCTCATCGAGCTGCAGCGGTAGCCCCACGGTGAGCTGACTGTGGCACCAGCTTCCCCAGCACCTGCAGAACGGCCATCTCCTCCCCGTGTTTTGTGATTTGGAGGAGACAGGTGTAGATATTAAGGCTTGATCATTGTACTGCTGGAAAACTGGGAATTTCAGTAGTCAAAAAGAGAATGGGCTGGGCACTCGGGAATGCCCAAGGCACCACCACAGTGGGCATGCTGTGACTGGGACTTGTGTTAACCAGCACGTGACATTACAGAGCAAAGCTCTAGGAACACAGAGGACAAGATTTCCAAAGCCCTCCCCAGATACTGAAATTAAATATTTGCCTTTGTAAAGAGAGCAAAACAACACAACGACTGTGTCCGTATTTCTGGAGTCTCATAGTTTTTGGAGAAGTGCTTGCTGCTAGAGCTGTTCTGGGGCAGGTGGAGGTGAGGGAGCCGAGCACAGAGCCCTGGGCTCGGTCTCTGCGGGCACGGTCCCCTCTCCCTGCTGCGAGCGCTGCAGCTGCTCTCCCGTCTGCCCTCTCCGAGAGATCCCTCTGTCCCGCTGACCTCTGTCACGCCCGGCCCCGCCGCTTCCCTGAAATCAATTATCTGCTCCGAACTGCTCCATATTCATGAGCGCTCCAACCATTTGACCTACTGCCCCCGCTGCAGCCCGAGTGCTGCTTCCAGCCTAGGCTGAGGGATGGCTCTGCCCTCGCCAGTCCCGCAGGAGGGCTCAGCCTGGCAGGAGTGCTGGGAATGCTGGGCACAGCTCCTGCTCTGGAGTGCTGGGAATGCTGGGCACCTGGAGTGCTGGGAATGCTGGGCACAGCTCCTGCTCTGGAGCTCTGGGGCTGCTGGGCACCTGGAGTGCTGGGAATGCTGGGCACAGCTCCTGCTCTGGAGTGCTGGGGCTACTGGGCACAGCTCCTGCTCTGGAGTGCTGGGAATGCTGGGCACAGCTCCTGCTCTGGAGTGCTGGGAATGCTGGGCACAGCTCCTGCTCTGGAGTGCTGGGAATGCTGGGCACAGCTCCTGCTCTGGAGTGCTGGGGCTCCTGGGCACTGCTCCTGCCCCTGAGCTCTCCACAGGCTGGTGCTGCTCTGGATGCTGTCCCAGAGCCCGGCTGCACCAGCACATGTCCCCATGCCACGGCAGAGCTGAGCCTGGACCTCTGTCTGTCTCCAGATTCCTTTCCAAACAGCAGCACCAGGGCTCATGTTTGGACTTCATTTTGTCTCCTTTCCAAAGTGTCTGGGACGTGCCTGGGTTAATATTATAGTTTATCAACAATCAGTGCTTAAGAAATAGGTTCTCTTTGGGTGATATTTAATGAGGTTGGAAATGAGAATATGGCTGGGCTGTTGTAGGCGACAGGAATGAGAATTTTAATGAGGGTATATGTTTAATAAAAGATTAATAAATTTTAATTAAATTAAACCAATAGAATTCAATATTTGCTCAGCATATCAAAGTTCTGTTTGGTGTGGTGGTGTGTGAAATGCTGGCTCACACTCTGCTAACAGAGGGGTCTGCCTCCCACTTCCACCAGCATCACCAGCCCCAGCATCTCAGGCATGTGAAATCCTCTGGTTATGGGAAGGGACTATGGGAGATTCGAATTTGGGCATAGTTGTACTGCTGGTCATCACCAGAGGTATCAAAGGCTCCTCCCTGGCTCCCTGGGTGTGCTGCAGCTGGTGCTCAGGCATCTCTATTGTGCCAGAGTGTCCTGGTGGAACTCAGGGCACCATGTGGCCCTCGGACTCCAAGTTCCCCTGTGCCAGGGAAAGCATTTGCTTCTTCTCTGCTCCCTTGGAAGCCCCACGGGGTTTCATATACAACAAACCTTTCTTTAGTTCCATGGAGCCCTGGCCTGAGAGGCCCAAGTGGCTGAAGTGTCCTGGTGAGGGGGTTGGACACTGGGACAACCTCAGCCCTGTTGCCCTCAGCTCCTGGCAGAGGCTGGCAGGGCCTCACACGGGGCCCTCCTGAAAGCTCCTGGGCACAGTTGTGCCCAGAAGAGCTGGCATGAGACATGATGGAATTGTGTACAGGGCCCTGGGCCATATGTGGTGTGCCCCCTGCGCTGGGCCACAGCTCATCAGCCTGGGGAGGGATGGGGGCAGGCAGGAGCCAGAGCCTGGTGCAGCACTGCCTGGCATGGCACAGCCTGGTGTGACACAGCCTGGTGTGGCACAGCCTGGTGCAGCACAGCCTGGCATGGCACAGCCTGGTGTGACACAGCCTGGTGTGACACAGCCTGGTGTGACACAGCCTGGTGTGGCACAGCCTGGTGCAGCACAGCCTGGCATGGCACAGCCTGGTGTGACACAGCCTGGTGTGACACAGCCTGGTGTGACACAGCCTGGTGTGGCACAGCCTGGTGCAGCACAGCCTGGCATGGCACAGCCTGGTGTGACACAGCCTGGTGTGACACAGCCTGGTGTGACACAGCCTGGTGTGGCACAGCCTGGTGCAGCACAGCCTGGCATGGCACAGCCTGGTGTGACACAGCCTGGTGTGACACAGCCTGGTGTGACACAGCCTGGTGTGGCACAGCCTGGTGCAGCACAGCCTGGCATGGCACAGCCTGGTGTGACACAGCCTGGTGTGACACAGCCTGGTGTGACACAGCCTGGTGTGGCACAGCCTGGTGCAGCACAGCCTGGCATGGCACAGCCTGGTGTGACACAGCCTGGTGNCACAGCCTGGTGCAGCACAGCCTGGTGTGACACAGCCTGGTGTGACACAGCCTGGTGTGGCACAGCCTGGTGTGGCACAGCCTGGTGCAGCACAGCCTGGTGTGACACAGCCTGGTGTGGCACAGCCTGGTGTGACACAGCCTGGTGTGGCTCAGACTGAAAGAGGAGGTTTAGACTCCATGCCATGAAGAAGTTCCTCCCTTGTGAAGGTGGGAGGCCCTGGTGCCCAGAGAAGCTGTGGCTGTCCCTGGATCCCTGGAAGTGTCCAGGCCAGATTGGTCATTGGGGTGTGGAGCAACGTGGGGCAGTGGGAGGTGTCCCT
>VXBQ01008090.1:136006-170759 GCA_013400175.1 Phainopepla nitens | reverse complement strand
GGTGTCCCTGCCCACGGCAGGGGTGGCACTGAGTGGTCTTTAAGGTCCCTTCCACCCCAAACCACTCCATGATTCTGTGATTCTGTGATGCAGCACAGCACCACTGCAGCAGTGGGCAGCCCCTGGTGTTTGTGGCCCCCCTGGGCAGCAGGACAGAGTGGCACTGACCCTGTGGCATGGGGCTCGTGGCAGGTGCTTATGGCAGGTGAGACCACTGGGGCCGTGACGGGCTCCTCTCCTCCTGGGGGCTGCCAGGGCTCCAGCACACAGCACCTCTGCTCCCCATTCACTGCCCTGAGAACCCGTGCTGGCACAAAGCCTGAATCCCAATGGATTTGCAAGAGATGGAAAAGCTCAGGGTTTATTTCAGAGCAATGTGTGAGGGTAGAGCCACAGCTCTGTGCCAGCTGCCAGTGCTGCTGAGGGAGCCCCTCGCAGCTCTGCAGGGTCCAGAGGAGAGTTTGGGCTTGCACTCCTGGTGGCCACTACCCTCTCCCAGCATGGTGAGGGGACACAACAGGCAGGGAACCGGTTAAGAAATGTTATTAGAAGGCTTCACAGGCAATAAATGTATTTCTTCTAAAAGAACTGGAGGAATATTTGGATTATTACATTTATTAGACCGCTCAGCAAATGTGTTACACCCATATGACAAATAAATGTGATGGTTTCAGATTTCATTAGGCAGCCCCGGGCAGCGGCGCTTTGTCCCAGCCACAAATGAGCGGGGCCCTGTCACCATTCCTTAATGGTCATTTTTGCATCAGTGGTAATGAATGTGCCCAGCGTGGCCCTGCCCAGCGCCGCGGTGCTGGCACAGCTGCTGCAGGGAGCAGCCCCCTGTCTGCAGGAGCCGATGCTGGCGAGGATGGGCCTGCCTCAGCCCATCTCAAGAGGAGAAGGAGCTGTGGGCACCCAGCGTCACCCTTGCCAGCCTCACTGGGGCCAGGGGACAGAGCCTCACTGGTGACAGTCCCCGTGCCGGGCCCTGGCTGAGCACCACACTGTCTGCGGGGGAAGGAGCGTGGTGCAGAGGGACAATAATTGCTTTCTTTTTTTTTTTTAATTTATTTTTCTTAACCAGTGTCAAAACCAAACTGAGCAGTGGACGCATATATTTAAATTAAAAGTAATTAAAAATGTGCTGCCAGAAAAATGCATGATGGATTCAATGTAAGAAAACGAAGTAATAAAATACTTTATGGATTAACTCATATCAGACTGTTTTGCAAATTTATTTTTCATTATGATACATCCATATCAGATAATGTCTGAATTTATTATGCTGCCTTCAGGCAGGCTGTGTCAGAAACCTCCCCAGCCCCATTTGGGCCTGGTGACTGGTGAGCAAGGTTTCTGTCATCATTTCTTAGTGGTCACTTCACCTCAGTAATAATGAACGAGTCAAGCAGGGCTGTTATTTTCTTTAATCTCTTTCCTCATATTAAAAAAATACAGCCAGCCACATCATTATTGCAGCAGGCCCAGAGGACTATTTCCAGGTCATTACTCCAGTTCGTCTGAGCGTCTCAAGGTCCTAAAGGGTTTGGGGTTATATGCAATAAGGCGTTCGTCGACAACATTTCCCCTGAGCCCTAGGTGTTAATGAGAAAGATTTTCCATGTGGCTGTTAACACTGTGTGGTTTAAAAAGTCACAAAGAAAATGGGATTTCCTCCTCCAGCTTCTCCCTTGTTGTGGATCTCCACATTTGCAGACATGGGAGGACAGTTACCTCTCTCTAACTGCATGAATTCTAGAGGGGGAACCTGAACTGTGTGTAGGGTAGATTTCCACCAGCCAAGTTTGAAATTTTTTGATTTATTTGCTTTTAATTTTCACTGTATTATTCTGACAGAATATTTTCTCCTCTCTGTGGACAGAAGAAATGCAAACTGCAAAGCCACAGCCAGGCTAATACCATCAAAAATTCCATTTTTTTGCCCAAGACAGTGTCCCGACTCTCTAATCTCATTTGGAAGAATATTTTTGTCTGCTCAGCATCCTCAGCTTTTTACCAAACCAGAGCCCACTATACTCGTGCTGTGCTCTTAGAGCTGCTATGAATTTTAAAATGTGTAAAAATGACAGAATATTAACAAAAGCATTGATTTTCCTATTTATTTTTATGCATTTTATTAATTAGACCACTTTCAAGTGTAACCACTGTGTATTAAATTTACTGTGCAATGCTGGATACAAATCGCAAACAATAAACCAAATTGAATTCTTTACGAAACAGAAATTTAGGAAGACTGCAATTAAAATGCTGCCTGTTCTGTCAGGCAGGGGCTGCAGCCCCCAGCCCTGCAGCCGTTCCTGGGCAGGGTTTGCTGGAGCTTCCCCCGCCTGAGCCCTCGACAGGGCCCTGAACAAGCAGATAATGCACCCAGAGGCAGAGAGAGAATTTTCGGGATTCCGTATCTGCGGACAAGTTTGGAGCAGACATGCACTGTTATGTCAGCAATTTTTATAACAACCTACTCAGAGCACCTCCTGTGCTCCTTGATATTCCAGACGAAAGGCTTGAAAGTGTCTCACCCAGTCCTCAGAAAGGACATTTCACAAATTCTCTGAAAACCTGCTGGAGTTCAGTGGGAACTGCTTTCAGGCTGTCTTTGCTCATACTCCAGTGCATTTTGCAGTGAAACTAATTCCAGCTGTGGATGGAGGCATCCCACATCCCACAGATCTCGCAGCCATTTGATCATTAATTTTTAAAAATCCTTTGGAATAGCTATATAATCCACCAGGAAAGCAATGGAGTGGGGCCTGTGCCTGGAATGTGTGCAAAGCTATGGAAATGCTGAGTGTTCTGGGTGGGAAAAAGCATCTTAATCCAGGTACTTGGCATTCCTGAATACAGATCAATTTTCCCCTTAACCTGTTCTTTTAAAGCTGTGCCACTGCATAAATCTAGTTATTAGTGAAACTCAGATGAGTGCAGAGGCATAAAAATATCTCGGTTCCCCAATGGGGATATTAGCACATCGCTGCAGCAAGAGCATGCAGGTGGTTTAACCTGCATTTGTGGAGCTCTGGTGTTACTTCGCTGAGGAAATTCATAATTCTGCTCCCAGAGCTGGCTGTGCCTGATCCCGGGTCACCCACTGCCTGCTGGCTGGAAGGAAAAGCTTTGAGCAGATACAGAGCCCTCAGGCTGAGCCCTCAGAGCCCGAGGCGAGGCTCCGGGTTTGCACTGAATCACCCAGTCATCAAACCACACACTGGTTTGGACTGGAAGGACCTTAAATCTGATCTCACCCCACGCCTCTGCCAGGCAGGGACACTGCCACTGTCTCAGGGTGCTCCAAGCCTTGGACAGTTCCAGGGATGGGGCAGCCCCAGCTCCCTGGGCACTGTGCCAGGGCCTCCCCACTCTTGTCCGAAACCCCACAGGGTCTGTGCACACCTGGCCACGGCCGCGGCAGGTGCTGCCGCGGGACCCCGGGCTCGCAGGGTTTCAAAGGCCTCTTGATTTCGGGACTGATGTGACACGGAAGGAGTGCAGCTTGTCTGGGAAGTGCTGGGATTAGAGCCAGAGCCGTGGGACGAGGGGGCGATGCCCCAGCGCCAGTGCGGGTGCCCAGCGGTGATGGGGAAGGCGGTGTGGAGGAGCAGGGGCTGTTCACACAGCCAGGATAGATCCCCGGGTGCTCCCGGCTCTGAGAGAGCTCCCTGCAGCAGCTCTGGGGCCGAGAGGCACGGGCCCAGCCCGCAGACACGCCCGGGCACGGATGTGTCACAGGTACACAGGTACACAGGTACATCCCTCCCGGCTGGCGCAGAACGCCCCGCAGCAGCTCCGGGAGCGCGCCGCGGGACCCTGCCCGGCCAGCGGGCCGCCGAGCCCGGGCAGCTCCCTAACGCTGCCGGCCTCTTCGGGGGAGATTTAGAGGGACTCCGGAATCTGCAAATTCTAAAGAGCTGATGGAAACAGTTATTAAGGGCTGGTGGGTGATGGCTGCTTGCAGTGTTATTAAAGTGCTAAAAGATTATGTCTCTGATAGCTCTGTGCTTACAGTGTCCTTCATGGCCATTTCCACAGGGATGGAGGCAAGGAGAAAGGCAGAGGATCGATAAAAGGATATTACCACTGGGCCAATCCCAATAATAAGAGAGGTGATATATACACACCATTTAAATTGTCCAACACATTTAATGTTCATTAACACTAATTTTCACTGTGCTGGTGTTTAATGTATTATTGCAATGAAATTAATAAAAAAATACCCCACAGGAAATATAATTTAACTGTTTATAAACTTACCTTTTGATTGCCAATTTCCTGCCGAGCTCTGCTCCTGCATCAGCCTTTGCAGGGAGCTGCAGCCACAACAGCTGGGGGCCAGGGCTGGGGGGTCCCTGGAGCCCTGCACCCACAGCCCGGGCATGGCACAGACTCCCACGACCTGGCAGAAATGTCTGGGAGAACCAGGGGCCTTTATGCCCCTTTTTCCTCCTTTTATCTTTCCACTCTTTTTTAGCAACCTCCTTCAGAATCCTCCCTTCTTCTTCTCCTTCAGAACTTCCTCAGCATCTCATGGATGAATGTTCAGCATCCTGGTGAAAAATCTTGACATCAAAGGGGTTTGGTGTATGGGCGTTTTTCACATAGAAGGGAAAAAATCACCATGCAATAGTTTTGTTATTCTGCAGTAACTACTGGGGAATTACATATTTATTTATCTCTTACGAAGCACAGGGAAATTGTATTTGGCCACAGTGTATAAATTGTGGCATAATTACCGTAAAATTTATAGTTTTTATACTTCCAACAAGTTAGCTTTTAAATCACACAACCCCATGTAAATACTTTAAAATTATTCAGTAATTACTTATTTACATTGTAATTAAAATAAGTAATTAGCATACATTTACAGAGGATTTACATACTTATTTGTGAAAATAGTTCCTTGGCAGATGCAAAAAGAAATCTTCAGCTGATCATAAAAAAAATAGAGATACATGTGTGTATGAAGGGGGCCGCGGGGGCGGCGTGCCAGCAGGGGCTGCGCCCAGCGCAGGGTGTCCCCGTGGGGTGCGCTCGGGCCAGGACCGGAGCGGAGCAGGGTCAGCACGGATTACCGGAGAGACTGCCCAGGGCGGGCGGGACCCGCTGTCCCCGAGGGGCGTCCTGAGCAGCCAGGGCCGGCCCAGGGGACCGAGCGGGGACCGTGCCCGGTCCGGCCGGGGGCTGCGGAGCGCCGTGCCGGGCCCGGAGCGAGCGCTGAGCCAGCCCCGGCCGCTGCTGAGCCCTGCCGAGGGCTGAGCCCTGCCGAGGGCTGGCACAGCCCCTGCTCCTGGAAACGTCGGCAGCTGCTTCCAGGCAGCAGCCGCGCCCTTAGAAAGCGAGCTGGCGTGGAGCAGAGCTGCCCTCGAGCCAAAGCCGGCCCTTTAAAACCCCCGCAGGGCCGGGGAGTGCTCGGCGTGCAGGATTAGCGAAGCATCCTCGGAGGATCCGCAGGGCCGTGTAGTTACCGTGTATGCGTTTCAGCTAAACAAGACAAATCTGGCTGCTGATTGTGTCTAACTAGGAAGAATGATTGAAGGTCCGTGCCCCCGGCTGTAAGGATAACGTAAATGATGATTGGTTTGAGGCAGGAGCTCCCAGGCCACAGCCAGCAGGCGCAGCCGGCAGCATGCTCTGGCACAGCCACCCACTGAGGGGACCCCGGGGTGGCTGCCTGCAGGACAGAGCCCAGAGTGGCCACCCTGCAAACAGGGGACCCCAGGGTGGCCGCCTGGCACTGCTGTCAGGCACTTTGCTGAGGGCAGCAGGGCCTGTGGCACAGCTCTGGCCGATCCCCTGGCTGACACCAGCCTGAGCAAACACTTGTTCCAGCACAGCAGATTTTTCCTACAGATTTGCACCTACTGGACTCCCCGCTGAGAAAAGGTGCCAACCCCCAGGAGGATTTTCCATGGGATGGAGTTTGGGCTGATGTGTGTGTGGGTGCTGGTGTCTGACACTGCTCCTGGCACTGGCATGGGAGGGCAACGAGCTCTCCTGGGCCAGGAGCAGCTTCAGATGGACACTGAGAAGCACGGAGGTGAAGATGCTCCTACCACCACAAGTGACACATTTGCACAGGTGCTTTCTGGTCCCTTCCGTGTCAGGACCAAGGTGGCAGTGGCCAAGGCACACGCAGCTGCAGAGCTTTGCCTGACAGTGGTGGGAGCTCCTGGGGATGCCCACAGCTCTGGGCAATGCCCTCTTTCTGGGCACTCCAGTGCATCCTGGCACTTCTGATTCTGAGTTCTGCTCTCCATCATTGTGTGCTCTGCTTTCCCAGACTTGCCATTGTTTTGGCACGTTTCTGCCAACACTTCTGTCTAAAAAACCAGCCCATTTCTGTGCCTAGTGGGAAGAGCTGGGAACTCTACAGGTATCTGGAGTTTTGTGTAAGAGCAGCGGGCAGACTAATGTTCCATAATGAGCAAGACCTCACCACTGGAATTGTTTGCCACATTCAGCCAGAGCAGAAATCCCTTCCTGGGGAGACAAGACGATTGTGAGCACAAAGGAGCAGCCACAGCCATGGCTCCACCGTGGAATTCGCTCCCTCCCCAGAGCACTTGGCTGGGCTGTTATCACATGTGCTGTATTATTGAATTTCTCCAAAGTCTCCCTTTATCCTTATTAATGCCGTGAAAGTTGTAGCAAGGAGTGATATGATCTAACATTGGATAAAATCACAATTTGTCCTTCTTCTTGGTGTAAATGTAACAGGGCTTAACTGTACAAACAAATAAGCCTAAATAGAAACATTTGTGATGATAAATGGGCAAGGAGAGCGCTCGCTGCAAGGTGAGAGATGACAGTGCCTGTGAACAGAATGGAGAATCTCGCTGCTTCAGGGTCAATCTCAGGCAGCCTCAAGGTCAGCTCTCCCTCCTCCTCCTCCTCCTCCTCCCCGTGGTGATGGCAGACGTCCCCACGTCTCTCGCTCCCAGCTGCAGCAGCTCCTGGGTGCCGCAGGGAGCACGGCCGGGGTTGGGCTGTGCCGCGTTCTGGGCACGGCTCAGGCCTGGCAGCAACCTGGCAGGTGCTGGTGGGACCGAGCCCGCTCACCATGGAGAGGGCTGAGCCTCACCAGGAGAGGGAAGAGCACGGAGCACCTTGCTGGGCAGTGCCCGTGGGCAGAGTGGGCAGCGTGGCCGGGGAGGGCTCGGCCGTGGCGCTGACCCTGCGCTCCCGCCGGGGTAACGAGGCCCCGTGTGGATATTGATATGACAGGACAAAAGGCCAAGGTGCAGTAAGGACGGCAATCCGCAGGTCTCAGTCCATTTGTTTCTCACACCAAATCCATCACAGTAATGGGTCACCTTTCCGTGGCAGCTCATGATTACCTGCTTACCGGGCAGCGCGGCAGGCGGGCGGCTGCGGGCCGGGGGCACTGGGTGTGGGCGCTGCTCCCGCCGCCCCGGGATTTATGGCAGGTCAGCGCCGCACGTTTCCCTGATAGATCAAGTGGACTGCAGTTTATTTGGGTCACAGTGACCGGTGTGTTTGCTGTGACAGAAGACCGATGGGGAGAGCTCTGGGGAGCTGCCTGGACACCTGCGGTGCGGGAGGAAGGGGAGCTGGGCTGCCCCCGTTGCCACTGCCCCATGGTCACCCCTCGCTAACCCTCCTGGAGCCCCTGGTGCAGGGAAGGTGTGGGGGGTTCTTCTGCCACGGCATAGGCTCCCAAATACCCTTCATGCCAGGCCTGCAGCCCTCAGTGCCCACCCTCTCCTCCGGCGGCAGCGGCAGCTCGGGGCACAGAGAGCAGCTGCCCTCGGGCAGCAGCTCCGGAGCCGTGGGGCAGTGCCGCGGGAGGCAGGGCTGAACCCCGGCACGTCAGCCCGGCCCCGCCGGCTGCTGCTGCGCCAGGCGCTGCTGAGGAAAGATGTTCTTTCTGCAGCGTCCTGCTCACACATGTTCCTGTTTAATATTCATGCACCAAAATGAGACAAGTGCTTAATGAGATCAGCCACGAGTTTCATTTGAACTCCGCCAGCAAAGGAGTCCTAAAAATTGCTCTGCAGTGGATGTGCTAAAAAGTTTAATACTCGC
Source organism: Phainopepla nitens (assembly GCA_013400175.1). Classification (NCBI taxonomy): domain Eukaryota; kingdom Metazoa; phylum Chordata; class Aves; order Passeriformes; family Bombycillidae; genus Phainopepla; species Phainopepla nitens. Next base: position 162,698 of record VXBQ01008090.1, on the reverse strand, counting down.
AGGCTGATGACCTCCATGGGGCCTCGGCGAGGCGGCTGCGCTGCTCCTGGCTGGGGAGGAGAGGAGCTGGAAATTAGAGCTTATTAAAAAACTGTCCCCCCCTGTGCTTCAGTGGAGGTGTGAGCAGGCTCAGTGGGATGATGGGCGAGGCACAGGCTGCTCTGCAGGCTCCCAGGCTCTCCTTTCAGGTGGACACTATCAGGGAGCACACGGACAGCAGCCAAACAATGTTCATTATTTCCATGCATAGGAAATCCCAGCCTCAGAAGACAGAGCTAAATCTCCCAACATCTTAAGGGATAGAAGCCATCTGTGATAAGGAAGGTTGCCTTTCAAAGATAAGGGAAAAAAATTGAAACATATTATATGTAAATGGCTTCAGGCAGTGAATCATTCCGCAGCAGTTGGATTGCGGTCATCACAAAGAAAATAGTAATAATGATAGTAACAATAATTAATACTGTGGGTGCTTTGTGCTGCTGCTGGCTAGAGGGCCCTCAGCCAGATCCCAGACACTAGGCCAGGAACAGTAAACATATATTTATGGTAATTTTATTTGAACTCTTGAGAATATGTCCCACACCACTATGATTTGATGGCTTATTAAACCCTGCAGGGTACCTTCTCAGGATGGGAGTGCTAGGAGCAGTTGGAGGGAGAGAGAGAGCCATCAGCAGGGACCAGCATCATTTCCCTCCTAATTAAAAGTCAAAATGTCATCTAGGTTTTTGTATTGTAATTGCAATGGTCATTGCAAAGACACCATGAAATCTGACTGCATTAGCACTTCTTTGGGGGGAGGTCTGCTGGATGAAGATGTATTGAAGGCTTCGTTCTGGCATTCTTCTTGTACAAGTCCAGGCTTTAAGTGCAGTAAATGAGCCCCCCGCCAAGAGCTCTCCTCACCTCTGGGCCCCCCCTCGCCCAACTATATCAGGGGACTTGAATGGAAAAAATCATACATTCCAACCCTAAATGATACCAGTAAGTTTGTGCAAGCTTATGTAAATCACACAAAAAGTGACAAGTTTTCCTATTAAAAGATAATTGTAATCAGGGTGCTGGACGTGCGGTGCACTGATGATTGGAGATAGACGGGCAGCGTGAAAAGATGGATCGTTTTAATTTGCACCAATTAAATTGAAGTTCATGGGATCATCTTCTTCAATCTTCATGAATACTTTATTTTCTGGCTGCTATGGAGCTATTAAAAAGAATGATTGAGCCAAGAGCTAGGCATAGTATATTTTATGAAATATCACCTTTAAAGAATTTGAGTGCGCCATTTTCATAATGAGTTTTCTAGTACCTAATACCCTTCTATATTACTACATTTTTAAAGTGGATTGATCTGGAAAGTGCAGAAAGTGCAGGTAATGATACATTTTGCTAGGATAAGGTGGCTGATAATGTATCATGTTACTGCTCTGAGAATAATAGATTGCCTTGTGTTTGAGATGTGGCATTCTTATTTTGGTGCTTGCCTTGTGCAGACAAGGGGAGTCCTCTCTGTCTCTGGAAAAAAAATGTTTAATTGTTTGTGCAATTTCCTTCTTGTTTCTTCTTTGTCTTTTCTGTATAGTTGGTGACCTCAGAAACAGATTTCTGAGGTTTGAGGGAGGCTGTTCTCAGGTATGCATTTGTCTTGATGGATGTTGTTCGAACAGAACAGCATGTAGGAGACAACACACTATGGGAGATAAAGAAATACACAACCCTATATTATTTACCAGTGCCTCACATTCTCTTCCCAAGAGAAATGAGTGATGATAGCTTCAAAGGGATAAGTCAATGAGAAGGGTGGTCATCTCTCACTCACAACTGCCAAAAAGACCCCAAGTCTCACTATTTCATGCACAGACAAATCAAAACCTTAATGGGAAATGGGAGATGCTCAGCTGTGTGCCAGATTGGAGCCTGCCTCGTGGTTCTCAACCAGCTTTTGTGACTGTGAAGCTGAGGAATCCCTCCCGAGCAGCCCCTGGCCCCGTGGCTGTGCTGCCCTTGCCCAGCACTCACCGACTGAGCTGGAGCTGCCTGTGGCTCTGGGCACTGATGCCTGCCTGGGGAAACTGGCCACAAGTTCCTGAGCATAGGGAAAGCCCCGAGTATCTGTAGAGTGATTGCTCTCACACAGGTAAAGAACTCACTTTAAAGCTACATGGGTAAAAAGTGAACAAATCCAAGGAGCCCACGGTCCCTTCAGTGCCTGCAGGATCAGCTCTTGGGCTCGGCTCCCGAAGGAAGTGTGAGGTGCCACCCTGGAAGGAGTGGTTGATTGGGCCAGCAGACCCGCGGCTGCCCAGCCCAGAGGGCAGCAGGAGCCAGTGGGGATGTCCTGCTGGGGTGGCTGCTGCTCCCACCCGCTGGGCCCCGTTTCCAGGGGTGCATGCTCAGCTCTGCAAGCCACAGCAACATGATGCCGCCTCTCTCTACATAGGCTTAAGCAACAGCAATCATAATTAACCCTGCTAATTAATCAGGGCATAACATATTAATTGCTAGCACACGAGGCTCCAATTGAGCAGGTGCTGTGTGGGTCTCTAATAGGATAATGAAGTGACGAGCGGTGCCACGTGCAGCAGAGTGAGCATCACTGGGGAAATGGCTTGGCAAGCCCCGCACTCAGCCAGAGCTCCTGCCCTCCGTGCCAGTGCAAACAGGCCAGGGGAACGGGCCACGGGGGGTGTGAGCCACAAAGGGAGCTGGGGAGGTGGGGCCAGGCTGGCCAGGAGAAAGGCAGTGGCTGCCCACTCTGCACAGGGCACTGGCAGCAGCGTGGGCACCCAGGGGTGGCTCTGGGCAGTGTGAAGCCAGGGCCAGCCGCCCCCCTCGTGCTGCTCCGGGCTCAGCTCCTTGCTCAAGGGCCCCCTCACGCTCCCCCAGGCACACCTTGCACCTGGAGCCCCCCGTCCTCCTGCGGCAGGGATGGGGGTCCCGCTCCTGCCCCCTCCCAGGGCAGCGCCGCCCCTGCCCCGGAGCCCCCGGGACCTGGAGCCTTGTGGTGCTTCAGCTCTGCACAGACACAGGCTTGGCCTCGGTCCTGCTTTCAGTTTTCTCTGCATTTTGTTCCTTATGGATCCAGGTACCGCCGCGCTTTCACACCAGCTGACTGAGCAGGTCTTTATAAATTTAATCTTTGTCTGGACTTGGCAGCGCAGTGCAGCGCAGCTCCAGCCTGGCTGCAGAGCTCCCAGCAGCACGAATAAAGTCTGCTGGCTCTGCTGGGGACCGGCCCGGTGCCCCACATCCCAGATGAGTGGCTGTTTGCAGGGACCAGGGACCTCCATGCCAGAGGAAGGGCGTGCAGGCTGTCCTGTCTCCTCATCAGGACCGGCAAGGTGAGCCAGGAGCCACCCTCAGCTCCCTCCAGCTGCACATCCCTAATATTGAAACCATTTCATTTAGGGCAAGAGCGTTCGCTGGGATTGCACAGGACCCTCTGTGATCTGCTTCACCGTTGTTTAGTCTAATTGTCCTAAAATTGGCAATAGATTAAAAGAAAATAATTATCCCTAATTATGTCAATTAAATGGCTAATTCATTAACGAGCTTAACATCCTTTACTTGGACCATCTCTGCTAGGCAAGATTGTGCTTCCAGGAGGAGACGCCAGGCGCTTGCTGCATCCTGTGAAAACGCAGTTGCAGCGTGTTTAGCGTGAGCTGCAGGAACAAAATCCCCTCATTATTCAGATGACAGAACAAAACTATAAATAGTGGATTGCAATTAAAATCAGAACAATTACTTTTTATCCATTATGCTGCCTTTTGCACAATAGCAGCCTATAAAAGGAAAAAGCACCGTCCTTTTAGATCTCTCTCTCTCTCCCTCTCTCTCCCCCCTTATCCAGAACTGTAGCTGGCTTGCTAATTAGGAGGCTTTTGAATTAGATTATTTGCATGTCTGAACAGGGCTAGGGTATTAAACATCCCCGAGGACATACTATAATAACCTCTTCAGTGGCTTTTAGGATCCCTAAGGAACCGGGAACTCTGAAAAAACCTCCAAAAGGAGGGAAAGTGCATAACGATTTCATCCAATTAGGTATGGATTAGTCGGCTTGGTGTCTTTGAATCCTGCTCGCCGGGAGAAGGTGTTCTCCTCCAGGAACATTTGACAAAATCATCAGGGAAATTATAATGCAGTACCTAAATGAAATCGCAATACCTTAGTTTCTCCTCCAAGAAAAAATAAACTACAAAATCAATACAGTGGTGTATAAAGCAAAAAGAAATGCACCAGTCACTTTATTGCCTGGCTGCGAGCACAGCCCTGTGTTTATAGCATCCATGAGCGACTGTCAAAGTCAGGCTCCAAAGGACAAAGCTGCTGCTGCTGGGATTGGCCACGGCCGATTTTAATTTTTAAATACCACTGGTATTATCCTCTTCCTAATGGCTTTCCACACTCTTCCAGTTTTAAGAAATCACCAGCCCATTTATATTTAACAAGACAATTAAGCTACCCGAGCTCTCCCAGTGCAGCAGTGGTCTGCAGTGTGGCCCTGCTGGGCACTGGGGTGGGACTGGGCAAACTGGGCCAGCGCTGGGCAGCTGCTTCCTCCAAAGGGCTGCCGAGTCCTGGGGCTGCCCTGAGCCCCCCCAGCCCCCACCCCACGGCCAGACCTGCCCCAGGGCAGGGGGAGCAAGGCACGAGGAACGAGGAGAGGGAGGAACGGGGTTTGCATTGATTTTCCTCCTTTTACTTTTTTTTTTTTTAAGTGCTGAGATCTAATTTGGAGGCAGTGGAACTCGAGCTTCATGAGAAGTATGATTATTACAAACTGCCTGTGGAGGTGAGCCATGCTTATAAGACAGCACCTGCGGGGACCACTCAGTGTCACCTCTCCACACTGCATCCCACTGCCTGGATTGGAACCTGAGTATCGATGTTAATTGGAACGGATTTCCAGAACAGCAATAAGAGAAACTATCTAGACAACTAAACATGCAGCACTAAGCTTTTTAAGTCCTAAAACGTATGGATAAAACTGCCCATGCTCGTGCTGTGCAGTACTGGGCCCAGTGCTCCTTCCTGGAGCCACAGTGCTCACAGCCTCCCCTTCCCCAGAGCAGTCCCCTCAGGGCACAGTGGGTCTCTGGCTGCCAGGCACACAGAGCTCCCTCTCCTCGCTGTCACCAGTGCTCAGCTGAGGGCTCTTGTGGTCTCTCTGTGAGGAGCACCCCTCCAATTCATGTGAAAACCTCATTCCTTGTATTTTGAATGTTCATCTTTGAGCTCCCATCGGTGTCCCCTGCTCCTGTGCTGGGCAGGGCAGTGAGGGCAGCACCTGGTTTTGCCTGTCCTGATCACACCCACCATCGTTTCACACTCTTCTGACCGAGCTCCCAGGACCTGGGGTCATTTCCCTCTTTGCTGTCAGCCCAGTCCCTCCCACAGACCCTTCAGAGGCACCCGCATCGCAGCAGCGTGGTTGTGCTTCCTCTGCACCCTCAGGAGCTCCACCAGCTACTTTAATGTTCTCTCATTGCCCTCCTCGGAGCCCCTGGCACCTCATTTGCCACTTGGCTTTGGACACAGGCTGTTCAAGGTCTCTGCAGTGACCAGCTTTCCAGTTTGGTCATGCTGAGCTTTAGGGCGTTCATATTTATCTACACCAGCCTTCATCAGCTATTGCTCATCCTTCTGCCTCGGGCAAATTTCTCAGAATTTCTTTCATCTTTTCTGAATTTAACCAATCTATACCCCTGCTTCCTTTTCCAGGTAAGTAATTAATATATTAATGCAATTAGATTGACTGTGTAACCATGTAGCACACTGCTAGTGACCCTTTACGTTGACTATCTCCCACTTTTGTTTCCTTCCTCTTAGCCCATCTTATTGATTCATAATGTTACTGTATCTCTTACCCCCATTTTTATCTTGTTTCCTAAGAAATCCTGTGGGAAGACCTCATTAAAAGCCTTTTGAAAGTCTAAAAATATGTCAAGATATTCTCTTTTATCCATTTATATATTGGTAGGTTCAAAGTATTCTAACAGATTAATGAGACATGATTTTCCACAGCAGAAACTGTGTTGATTGGATGTGATCTTCAAGGTATTTTATCATTCTATATTTAATAAATGTTTAAACCATTTTGCCAGATACCTGTGCGAAGCTGAATAGTGTCTAATATCCTGGATCACACTTAGAGTCTTTTAAAAATGTATAATATACAGCTAAAACCCCTCTGCTTTTCTTCCAGCAAGGGAAAGCAGTGCAAATATTGCTGCTGTGTTTGTGTGTTTCCTTAAATGCTGTGAGTATCTCAATATGTGGCCGTTTATTTCCTCTCAAATCAGCTCTAGGATGAGACACAATGGATATAAGTGAATAAACTGTGCATTTGTCTGCTCATCTGTCCCCACCCTGCAGTCCCAGATGGGTCCCAGAGCTGGCCCTGCACCCCAGCTGGGCTGGAAGCAGAGACCATCCCACAGGTGATTTTCTCTTCCCACCAGACTGCTTCACTCTGGTCCTCTCTGCACAGCCACCATTTCAGCTTTGGTACTTCCCAATTCCTTGGAGCTCATTCATTTTTCCAGGAGTTTTTATAAGAAATCTCTGGCATTCCCCCTATTATTGTTTCGCTCTACAGATTAGCTTGTCAAAATTTGAAGATTGGAACTATAAACCAGTTTTTTCTTCTCTGTTGGAGAACAGTTAATTTCTTTAGAATGAATACCCTCTTAATTGCAACCCACTGCTCATTAGAAAACAAATTACTGGGAAATTATTTGTCCTTTCTGTTGCTTATGTCTCTGTTTTACAAAACCAGGAACTTCTCACACAGCTCCCTGCAGCTTGGCCCTTCCCAGCACAGGCACTCGTGGCACAGGGACAAGCCATTGGTGGCCTGTCCTTCCAGCACCATGCTGGCAGAGGTGGCTCTGTGGGACATCTGTGCCACCCTGGGCCAGGCTGTGGCCATCATCTGGAGATGATGCTGTGCTCCTGCTCCAAAGGGAGAAGCTGTGGTGATTCCCTGGGAACTTCTGAGCTGGGATAATTTTGGGAGAATCCCAAAGAGCAGCTCCAGTGTGCCCTCCCAGCACTGTCTTCCCCCTGCACCACAAAGTGCTAATTACTGCATTTGTCCCCATTCTGTTTACAGCTGTAGAAACAACCAAGAGCTAATAAACCAACCCAGCTCCATCTACAGCTGGAGCACATCATGAAAATGAGGTGTCAGTGCCTGTGCGTGCTTGCACCCCCAAGCTCAGAACACCCCAGTACTGCCCCAAAATGTTGACATAAATGGAATCCAAGACAGGTCTGTTAAATGAGTGAACAGGAGATTAAAAAAGGAAAGAAGAATGAAGGTTCCCTGCAGCCTAATCACATCTCTTAGGGAAATTCCTGCACCAACCCAGCCGTGAAGCCGGCACAAATCGATGTGGCCCAGGGGATCAACATTTTACATATATATATAAAAAATTGTAAACATCTTTTATGTATGCAATGTAATAACTACACTCAGCATCATGGGCTCTAAAAGCAAATGTTATGGGCAGTTGTATTGCAATAAAGTGGTTAAATGGGAAAGCTTTGAAGGGCTGATAATTTGTACTCTTTTCTTCACTGAACCAACTTATTCTTGTCTGAGGAAGACAAATTCAAACACTCTTCTATAGGAAGTTTTCATTTATCAGGAATTTTCCCCACACTCTTTCCATTTCCTGCACTTTTCAAGTTCAAAATGAAGTTGGTTACAGCCCTGAAAATGAAAATGGGCTGTAGATGCAGGTCAGGAAACAAAACATTCCCAGTTTGGGGGCCCAGAGCCCTCAGCAACAGAGCTTGGGGTCCATCAGCGGGATGTCAGGGACAAGAGTGGCTGGAGTGTCCATCCCAGCTACTGACCAGCTGCACCCTGAAGCCTTCCCCAGCCTGGTTTGGAGTGGTGTTGTGTTTCTCCAGCTAATTCCACACAGAAAGTGGGTGCTGCTGCTCAAATGGTCCCCAAAGCCATCGGACTTGACTCTGCATGTCTGGTAGGTGGCTATAAAATACTGTTTGCAAAAATAGAAATGAATATTTTAAAAATTTATTAACCAATAAAATTAACAATCAAATATTATTTCTGACTCCCAAATAAAGCCCATGATGCAGGTTTGCTCCGTGCCACACTAATTAGGCGCTGTGGGAGAATTCCCCAGGGCCGTGTCACTGCTCCTTCCAGACTGAAAATCAAAGTGAAGCTCTGGGCCTGCTGCACTAAATGGACAGTAAATAACACATTCTCTGCATTTAATTATTTAACAAGCACAGCAGTAACCCAGTATGATGTAAAATATGTACCAAAATACTGTAAGGGAATGCAGCACTGTTGCAGGTGTGTTTGCTGCACTGGAGACACAAGTTCTCACTTTATTTAAGGGGGCAGCAGCTCTGTCCTGGCTGAGTGTTCTCGAACCAGCAGCTCTGCCCAACCCTTCCTTGACTGTCAGCCTGTACAGTGAGAAGTGACTGCTCAGCACCGAGGGTGCTTCATGTATAAAACCCCCAGTTGTGATGAATTGGAAAGAAAAACTTCCCAATATTACACACTTTAGAAATGCTTATTAACAATTTGATAATACTGTATGTGGAGGGTTCACGCTCCTCCAATGACTCCTTAGCTGGGAGCAGAATGATTTCACCCTGTTTGCTTTTAATCCCTTGCATTTATCTTGCCTGAGTGTCTCCACTGGATATTGTTTACTCTTTGGATTAGTAAACTCAGAATTAATTCCACTGTTTATTGCTGAAAGTGGCAGTAAATTCAGCATCAGGGAGAGCCAGGAATCTGCTTAGCTGTGCTGCATGACCCTTTCACGGGCAATAAAAACACCTCCCTGCACAGAGGGACAGAGCACTTGGAGGCAGACCCCATGTCATTAGGGTATGGGCTTGTGCAGGAGCCTGTGCTCAGCCCTTCTTTTCATTAGGAATTATGGGTGCTGTAGGAATTTTGGTGTCTCTCAAGGGAAAATAAAATGAAAGGATAAAGAAAGCCCTGCCTGCAAGCCAGGCTGTCCCAGGCTCCCAACCCAGAGAATCAAGGAGCAGGGGCCAAAACCAAACTTCAGCACAACCTGGGGCTCTTTTTGCGCTGGGATACTGGTGCTTCAGGCAGGGAAGAGGCAGGGAGGGTTAAAGCACGGTGCTTGTCTGCTCCCCAGTTCCCTGCCTGGCTGTTTTTTTCCTGCTATTAAATCAGTGAAGAGGAATGTGGGGCCAGGAGCTGAGCGGGGGTGGTTGGAAAGGTTACCTAAGTGAACCACGCAATTTTTTTCCCTCAACTTTGTTCCATCTTAAGGTAAAAGGTTCATGCAGAGGGCTATAAATTCCTGTCACATTTTGTTGTAATCTCTCTATGGTTTTATTACTTAAAATGCTGCACTCTCGAGACGGGGAATTTTCCAGGGGTTTGAGGCTGACACGGAGCCACATTTATATTGTGCTGAAGCTCCTCTGGAGTCTCCTTGAGACATGTGGCCGGCAAGCCCGGCATGAAGGCCTTATCAGTCACTCCACCATGGAGCGAGCCCATGAATTATACGGGGAATGGAGGTGGCTCTGCGAGAGCGGGATTGCGGGCCGCCGGGTGACAATAAACATGTCCCGGGAATGTGTCCTCCATCACTCAAGTTCAGATAGCAGATCTGGACCTTAACTACAGCTCCCCATCTCTAAATCTCCCTGTGACCTGAGCGGGAGATGGAGGTGAGTCTCAAGGATATCTGTCTGCAGGGGACTCGCAGAGGGAGTTTATAACCGCAGCCAGCCCCCGCTCCCAGCGCGGCCACACCGGAGCAGCCCAGGGGCTCCGGCCACCAAGTGGAGCCAGGGATAGTGGGACAGAGTGTGGGAGCCCTGCAAAATCTTCCAGTCCTGGCAGAAGGTGTGAAGCATCTCCTCATGGCTTGTGCCTCCATGAAAATGTGAGTGGGGCGGGGTGGGGAATGCGGTGGGGGATGCACAGGTGAGGATCTGCAGGCATGGGGCTTTGAGCTGCAGGCTGCAGCTTGCAGGCTGCAGCACCCAGAGGAGCAGCACCTGCATGAGCAGCACAGGGCTCTTCTGCAGCTCCAGGATATCCCAGGGGGAATTCTTCTTCATCCTGAACTCCCTGTACCCAGCCCGAGGATGGATGCCCTGCAGTGTCCCAGCGCTCGTCTCTGCATGAAAGCCAAGCAAGACTGTGAGCCATGGTGGCACCAGCCCCTGGACAGTGGCAGAGACTGAGTGCCTCCCAAAGAGGGGAGAAATAAATCAATTAATTCTGTTCCTAAATTAAAATAATAATAATAAAGAGTCTAAATGCAAAGTGTTAATGAAGTAATGAAGGAAAGCGGCATGCTCGGCGCCACAGCTAAATACAGCCATTAAAACCCATAACCTCTGTAAAATTTGTGATAAAATTACAATTTAATTTTATAAAGATAATTTATTAGCTAATACCTCATTGCACATGTTAATAGCTTGTGCTTAAATAATAGTAATCTTGATTGCTCTGTGGTCATTAAACTTTTTTTTTACATACTGTTTAACTGACCGTTTTGTATGTGGTTTGAGGAGAAAAAAGTAATTATTGAAGTCTTAAGCACTGAGTTAATTTCTAATGAAAGGATAATTTTATTCCAATGATTTTACATTTAATTAACTAAAGCTACACGTAATGTGAGGTTTTAAGGCAGTGCTGATTCATTTGTGCACCGGACAAAAGGCAGTGGTGTGTGAGCCCCCTGGCCTGGCAGGGGCACCTGCAGGGGGAAGGAGGGCACGGAGCAACCCCACAAAGTGAGGCTGAGAAGTTGTACATCTTTTTGGGCTGTGCTGGAATGGAGGTTGGAGCTGAACTGGGGAGGGATGTGGTTCATGGTTTTAGGCTCTGGGAAGCGGATGTCATTGTCACCCTGAGGATTTCTGTGCCATAGGAATTATGAGACAAGAATGGGAGGAGGTGGGATGGTGAGTGGGATATTGCAGTTTGGAAAAAGCTGGAAAGCTGGAAAAAGAAAAAAAATGGATTATGGGAATAAATGAAGAAAACCAGACAGAAAATCATGCTTTTGTCAGTCTGAAAGTGTTTGGTTTGATATATTCACTACCTTTCCCTCTTGGTTCAGGTCAGTTTTTACACGCAAAAGTTCTCTTAGATATAAAATGCCAGAAAATTCTCCAACAGAAGCACCGAGCTGCAGAGTCATGGTCCAACAGCGGCACTTTTTACATGCCTCCCAGCCCGTTCACTGCACCTTTGCTGCCAGCCCAGCTGCTCCCAGCCGGGAGCCGGGGCTCCGCTGGCTGTCCCGGCAGCGCTGGCACCGGGCGCTCCATCGGTCACCCCGTGTCAGGTGGGTGCTTCCAGGCTGCAGGGGAAACGCTTGTCAGGGTATTGATAAACAACAGATCTGTGTCAGTGCAGATGCCTTTTTAATGGCGTGTCCTGAGGTGCAGACATTAGGGTTATATCCTCCTGCCTCCCAGCCCTCTGCGCAGCAATCACTCCTCCTCAAGCAGAGCGAGGGCTGCCACCAGCCCTGCTTCCCCGCCTTATTAATGCATCTCCCTCACACTAATGCAGACAAGAAAAGACAAATCTGGAGCCCTGCGTGCACAGGAGGACTGTGGGGTGCTTGGGGGGCTATGCAGTGCAAAATAGAAGTTCAGATTCTGCTGTCCCCCTGGCACCAGGGTACAGGAACTGCTCTTCACGCACGGGACTGGCTCAGGCTCCTCTGCCCTGCAAACCTCTGGATGTTCCCACCTCCTAAGAGGCTAACAGCCTGGGATTTGGGGGTTTTGGGAATATCTCTAAAGCCTTTACTAGCAGAATGAAAGACTATCCATGTGCAACATCCAATCTGCCTTAAAGGGCTGTTTAAGTTGCTGTGCTTGAAGTCCTTGTGGCAGCAAGGGAGAGCCCTGTGTGGGCACAGACAACAGCAGTTCTGGACAGAGCTGTGTTTGTCTCTCTGGGATGCTCCTCAAATGCAGCTGCTCCTTGGGATCCTCCCCATGCTCGCCCCCTGAGCAGAGGTGCCACTTTTGTTTCCTTCTTCCTGAACAGTTGCTGCTGTCCCAGTTGCTGCAAAAGCTCCCAAAGGAAGGTGGAGATTTGTGCTGGGCCGTGCACAGAAAGGAGCCCCAATAGGGCTCCGAGTCTATTTTGCATGTCCTGGTACCTCAGATCTCAAGTCCTTTATTCACAGAGAAGCACTCAGGTTTGGAGCACCTGCCCCCTTGTCAAGGAGAAACAAACCCATGCAGCTTAACTGACTAATCCCAACTGGACAGCAGGGCTCAAACTTAAAATATTCATGACTCAGTCCACAGTACACAGTTCTCAAAAATATATCAGGTGTAAGAATATTAGCCCCAGGAATCACAGGGACATCAGGAATCTTGCCACAATGTGCATCCACTCTGCAAAATATTGTGATTCTTTAAGAAAAATCTCTCTTAGCCACAGTTTGCAGGATTTAGTATTATGCCCATTAGCAGAAGCAAGCACCACCCTTGAAGCACACATGCAAATAACGGGGGAGAATGGAGGAAGACAATAAAACTGGAAGCAGCCTTTGGAAGCGCAAATAAATAATTGGATTGCAATGTGGAAGTATTTTCTGGTTTGATAGGCACTTCCTTTCATTGAAAATAAACCAGACTGAATGGCTCAGTGGGTCCTGCGCACCTCTGAATGGGCCCAGCTAGCTTGTGCTCTTGGTAACAGTGGGTATCATGGAGGTACATAAAAACATAGTTTATTGTTAAATTAAGTGTCCTGTTCTTGAAAACAACCCTTAAATTTAACATTCCAAGGCTGCTGCTGTTTATTTGCACTCTCAGAGCACTCTCAGTGCTGTCCACTCAACTACTCAAGAAATACATTGTAATAAAAATAAATGGACAGTTTGGGTTTCTCTAAAATTAAAAGAGGATATACAGCAGCCTTGCACTCCTGCCTTGTACTGAGGTAACCTGTGATAAAGTCACATTGTGTCAGAGATGGCAAATTATGCCTGCTAATTACTTACCGGAATTTCAGATTTGTCCTTACCATAATTAAAAAGGTGTCACTTTATTAGAATAGGGCTGGAATGATGGGGCTTGGAGCAGTGGAGGAGATTTCTGGTTAGAGATAATTACCAGTGATGTATTCCTTTCTCTCAGTGCCGCTTTTGCTGCATTCCCCCATTACTGGGTAATGGATGTGTGGCACGGCTGCCGTGGAGCCCGGGCTGGCCCGGCCCCACGTGTGCAGGGCACGGTCCCTGATTTTACTGAGCCTCATCTGGGACACAGCGACAGAGAGGATGAGCTGGGGTCGGTCCTGTTCCTGTTCTGGGGCCCTCTCTGCCCATTCTGGGGTCATTCCAGAATTTCCCTGGCCGGCTCCCAGGCACTGCTCTGCAGTGCCAGCTGCTCCCCAAGGGACGGGGCCCTGCACCCTGCAGACCCTGGCTCCATCACTGGCCACTGGGGCCACAAACCCGGCCTGTGAGGAGGGGCTGGGCTGCCCTGCACCCCTGGGATCCCCCTGAGCCCCCCTGTGCCCATCCCGTGGGGGCTCAGCCCCACTGCCCAGCACTGCACACAGCACGGCTATATCTTTCTGTTGGCAGAAGAGACTTGAACCTGTTGAGGGCAAACTCGAATCTCTCCCCAGGGCCTGGCAAAAGAAAATAGCAGCATTTAACAGCGATGAAAGTCGCAGCATTAACAGGGATGCAGGGAGAATAATTGCATGGCTGGAGCGCCTGGCTCCATGTTATCATTACACATTGGATTCCTGGTCTGTAAGTACAGCGATGGCGTGAACCCCCGCAGAAGATGAAGGTTATAAAAGAGGCATTACTGGGAAAGGTCAGCAGGCTATTCAAACATGGAGCAGTTGCAATCCTCAGATTCAATACCAAGAGCTATTTGCAGGGCTGGGAGAGGCAGCAGGAGTGGGAGAGGCAGCAGGAGTGGGAGAGGCAGACACTCCCCCGCTTGCTACAGGAACGGCAAGGCTCCTTGTGCAGCAAACTCGTGAGCAGACAAGAGCAGGATCATCCCCTTTCCAGCCCTGCTCGCTCTGGGTCTCACCCGCAGTGCCCTTTGCCACAGGGGTGCTGGCAGTGCCACTTTGTGTCAGCAGCACACCAAACTCTTCAGCCATGCCTGGAAATAACCAGGTGGAGCACACCTTCTGTCTTGATACCACTGAGGTCTGGCTGCAGACTGTCATCAATCTGATCTCTAATCCAACACATCTGGACAGCTAAAACATCTTTTCCTTTCAGAAGAGACCTCCTTAGGCTGAGCACAGCACTGCAGCCACACGCTCCATGTCTGGGGTACCACAACACAACAGATCCTGTGGCTGATGGAGAGCCCATCACACTCCACATTTTTATAAAAGATGGTTTGGTTAGCTCATGAGGCACTGTTGTTATTGCCAAAAGGTTTTGCTCCCCAAGCCTGTGCTGAATATTGTATTACTTTGCTATGCTCAGAAACTAAAATTACAACAATTTAATTTTGAATATGGTGGCATTATTACCATTTGTATTTGCCATTTCATAAGACTTTTCACTTCAACTGCTTTGCTTTCCTGTCAAGAGGAAAAACCTTCAATCTATCGGCTTTTACCAGAGAGGGAACTGTGCTGGAGTGTAATGCAGTATTGTATATTTCTTCTCTAATGCTCTTTTGAACAAAATCATCTATTTCATCAACAGTATATCAGCGGTGACCAAAGACCATTAAATAATGCATCTCACTCAGGAGCAGTGGAGCAGGGAAAGGGCTCTGACCTGTTTTAAACCTTATTACTTTCTTGCATTATGCCCCTCACTGCAATCTTTTTGTTTAAGTGATTTCAGCTGAGGCGTTGCTTCCTGCCTTAAAACACACGGTGGACACATTATTGCTGAGCTGGTCGGACTCAGCCTCAGCATTTCCCATCCTACACCAAAACCAGCCTCTGCATATGAATCTTTGTTAACCTCACCAAATACACGTGTGTGCATCAGGGGATGGTGTGAATAACATCCCTCTTTATTTTGGATCTCAGGGGCAGACAGTGCATTTCATTTGGCCCTGTGGCTTCACCTCCCAGCTAAGGTTTGCAATTAGCAATCCCAGGGCTGGTAAAGCAGGCATATATTTATCCAGAGTGGAATAGTTTGAGAAGACACAGCTGTAAAAACCAGAACAGTGGTGCTGCAGGCTGGGATTGGAGGTGTGGAGAGGGGTGTCCCCGTGAGCCCTGCGTGGCAGCGTCAGGAGGCCCATGGTGGCACCAGCAGCCTGTGCCCGTGCCGAAGCCAGCCACGACCAGCACAGGCAGCACCCTGTGTTCCACACTGTCCCCACGGAGCCCTGCACCAGGCATGCTGTGCCCGGGGGGCAGAGGGCCGGGCCCAGGGCTGCCTGTGGCCAGCTGTCCTTGCCCAGCTCTGCACGCGGGCGCGTGGCCGAGCCGGGCCTCTGCCTGCGGCTCGGCCCAGCCCCGAGGTGCCCAGCGCCATCCCTGCCCTGCTGGGACAGGAGGGGCACAGGGACAGCTGCCCTGGGGAGGGGGCAGGGCTGGGGCACAGGGACCCAGTGCCCTCTGCCCATGGTGGGAAGTGGAGGCTCGGCTGAGTGCAGGGCCAGTACCCAGGGGCAGCTTTGCCTCTCCCAGCCCTGGTGAAGCACGATCCCCCACCAGCCAGTGAGGAGGAAGCCTGAGAGACTTACAATTACATTTTCTCACTAGTCTAATGAGGTGAGAGACAGACAGAGGAGAGAGTTCCCTGGGCTAATTTTCCAGCCAGCAGCCACTGCGTTCCTCCTCTACTGCAAGAGGCAGAGGGAGAAATGACTCTTCCAGATTATAGGCTCTTGCTGAAGGCATTCTGGAGCAAATTCCTCTAGGACACTACAGCAAAAAAAAAAAAAATGGAGATGACAAACCATCTTACTGCATTCAGCTGGAATGAAGTAACCCACAAACAGAACTGTGTGGTGCTGGGGGTGCGCTGGGAGAACCCCCGGGGAGAGCAGAGAGGGAAGCCTGGCCTGAATCATTGCACAGTGCTCTGCTCAGGCGAGAGAGGGAGCAGGTCAGCACCTGCACACAGGGAGGAGTTAGCTGTGAGACGGAAGGAGCATTGCATTTGTCTCCCCTGCTAGTGAACAATTTATTATCATGGAAATGTTAGCCACGGAATATCAGTGCCTGGGGAGGAGCAGCCCTGGGCTGCAGGGGGCAGGTGCTGGAAGGAGAGGGCTCTGCATAGGCTCTCTCCCAGGCATGTGGGGTCCCTCAAACTGGAGAAACTCTGAGAAATCCCTCCTCATACCCACTGGGACCATGGAGGGAGTGCTCCTTTCTTGGTTCCTGTCCTCTGGGGTTTTTGCACTGGATTCAGGTGTGCTCAACATTTGACTCTGTGGAGGTTCTTTGATAGCTTTGGTTGAGACCAATGCTGTTGTGTGCTCCCCTCACACCCCTGGTCTCAGCACACCAAACACACTTCCAGCATGCCTGAATGGACCTGAGATGCCTGAACTCTCTAATCTTGGTCTAAGTCAGGAGGAAGAGTCAATAAAATCCCTCCATCATCATGACCATGTGCAATGTGTTCACACACACCTGCATGCATGCGGGTGAAGAATGTTTCATCAACAAGTCCCTGAACAAGATTGGAATTTCCCCATTTGACTGACAAATCCAGCCAGTCTGGCCCATCCCTTGCCATCCTCTGAAGTGTTTGGAGCTTGTAGTTGGTCCTGGAATTCGTTTTAGCCTGACATTACATCTTGGTTAAAAGGGTGTGTGCAGAAGTCACCCTTCTTTTGTTTTCAAAAGGAGCTCTTTCTGAAAGCACTCTGCTGCTCAGCTCATGCAAACTAGGAAAAGATCTGTCAAATATCAAATACGAATTTTGTTGCTGAAGCTCTTGGAAAATTGACAGGTAGCATGCAAGCAAACATTAAATCAATAACAGCGAATTTCCCTCGGGAAACTTGTAGTGTTTTCTCATCAAAATCTTTAAATCCTTAAAGAACCCATAAAAGGTTTCCACACTCTGTGTTGGTTAATCTGGTTACTGTGCATGGCTCGGTGCAGCTGATCAGCACGGCCAGCTAATACCCCGTGCTGATCACCAGCAGTGTGTGTAATATCCAGCGCCCCGGCGCTGATGTATTGTAGCTTTGTTAGTCACTGTGGCTCCTTGGTAAATTCATTTGGAGTCCTCCGGGGTTTTAAATCTCTCATTTGGCCAACAACGAGGTCTGAAAAGATTGCAGTTCATTTCGACCCACAGTGGATGGAAGGCTCATTTACTGGCTGCAGGCAACTCAATCAGGCCGGCCGCTGATGAGTGAGTGACTTGTTCAGACCGCTAGTCAATATGTGTCTGCTGTGATAGAATGTCAGCATCTGCTGCCTGCTCCTGTCTCCCACTGCTCTGGCTTTTTTCATTTGGGCTGATCAATGTTATTAAAAACACCTAGGAGTTCCTTAACTGCTCTGCCACTTGAGGCTTTTCCTTCTTCCTTTTTTTTAAACACAACTTTGTATTATCTGCAAACACGTGCAGATGATGTACGGATAGATTTTTTACATGAGAGTGAGGGACGGGGTGTGTGTGTACACCTGGGCACATAACTTGTGCGCTGGAGTTGGTTCTGCAGTTTCATCACTCTGGTTTGGAATTTTTGTGTGTGTCGCCCTGAAGTAGCTCAGAGCCTAATGCAAACATCTGCTAATTATTATTTGTAAATAAACTTCAAATATAAGCATGGAAATAATAATGCACCTTCTCTAAAACTGAAGTGAGAATGCCCACATGGATTCAGTGATACCCTGTGGACACCCACACATTAAAAATCAGACTGCTGCTCCAAATAAAGGGGAGGTAGAACTCAGGTAAATAAGCGGAGGGTTAAGATGATGACAGGTCTGGAACATACACACCATTTGCCTGCAGAGCAAGCCATTGCCTGAGGACTAATGACACCCCATGGCACAGGTGGGTCAGCCACCAATTACACAAAAAGGAGAACGAGATACACTGCTAAAGGGTTTGAGCTGTAAAAAATGTGCGCGCTCCTGCAGGGACTGCACTGTCCCGAGAATGGAAGAAAAGGAATGCTGACAGACCCCAGGCTTCACATCACCCAGAAGAGAGGAAGAAGGGAGAGCCTGTTGGTGCCCACATCACACAGAGGAAGGGCAAGGTGATCTGCTGTGACCTGAGGACACGCTTCAAAATCCACCCATGCTTCCATCCCTGCCCCCTTCCTCTGCAATATGGCATCCAAAATAGATACCAAGAAATGACCTGCCAGGAAAAAAATGGAAGCCTATAATTATGTTATTGAAAACCTGTTCTACACTGTATTATTTAAGGTTATTTTATTATGATGTTGAGATGAGTTTCTTAAAGAAGAAACTCTGGGTTTATTGTGCTCCTCACAGAGAGGAGCCCTGGGTGATTTGATAGCCTATTTGAACAAGAGGGATGCTTTACGAGCCCCTATAAAAACTGATGACCCCACTCACATTTGTATTTAATGAAATAAGGAGGAGCTTTTGTTATGTTTTCAATAACCTTCACTGCTCTTTCAAACCTGGTTCAAATAAAAGCCACAATCTGCGTGTTTCTGTGCCGAAGCCCAGCTGTCCGTAAGGAGGGCTCTGGAGGTTCAGCCTGGCTGGTGAGCTGTCCCCCAGTCCCTGTGTCCCTGTAGTGCCACTGCCAGGCCTGTGTCCCATGGATGGGGATGGTGGGATGAGTGGGGAGTGCTGTCCCATAGGAGGAGGGTGGCCAGGAGGAAGGTTGGGCTGAGAGGGGGCTCCAGAACTCATCTGCCTCAGCCTCCCAGGCACCAGCACACACTTTATTTCTAAGTATTTTCCCACACACCAAATCAGGCTTTTTCATTACACAATTTTGGTCTGTCATAAAACATAAAATCTTGCTGCAAAGTTCCAGTGCTTGGATCTCCTCATTACATGAAATAATTGTCACTGCTGGAGGGATCAGAGGCTGCGCCCGCAGCCGGTGGCACTGCCTGTCCCCGCTTCTCCTGGTAGGAGATGAGCCCAGCTGTCCCACTGAGGACCAGCCCCTGGCTGAAGGGGACAGGGCAGGTCCTTGGCAGGGTCTTGGGAGGGCATCTCTTCCCCATCTGGCAGCCTTCTGATCTGAAGATTGAGATGGAAAGGATCATCTCCTGGCCTCAGTGCCCAGGCTGACAGCGCGAGGGGACATGGCTGCGTGTGCACAGCACAGCAGCTCCTGGGGTTGTGATTTCTCAAAGTGAGGCCTGGGTAACTAATCCATGGGGCCTTCTCCAGCCTGGGACTGCTCCCTGCAGCCAGTGCACAGCAGGGTCAGTTTAGGAGGAATGAGGAAAGAGGAGGAGCTCCAGTGGCACTGGCGCTGTGGCACTGTGGCTGCGGGAGCCACTTCCTCCCCCAGGGCTCTGAGATGAGGAGGGGGGACCTGGCAGGGTTTATTAAAGCACATCCAAGCCCTCCACGTTGCATTTGCATTCACAGTTTGATGTAGATGCCACATCAGCAGATGCCTGTGAATAAGCTGGAGCAGGGTTATAGCATCCTGGAGCTGGAGTGATTCAGTGAGATGCCTCGGCAAGCTGTTCTGTAATGGGCTGCAAGTCTGATTTTTATGATCATTGGAACGTAAAGGGTCAGAATCTTAATCTCCTAATACTGTGTTTTTAACAACATTTACACTTTAACATATTGAAAAATCTCATCTCTTTCTGCCACCCAGCATGACAGCACAATTCAAAGTCATCAGTGCAGCAGTATATTTCAGTATTTTAAACATAAATCAACCTGGCTGAAATATTTTTTTCACTTCCAGTACTTCTGAAAACCTGGGATTTTCTAACTTTAATGTTTCTTACTTGAACCTTTGTATTCAGTGGAGTCTTCCACCTGAATAATTCAGCAGCATTAAATAGAGAGCATGGAATGGAGGTCCCAGTGCAGCATCCAACACAGACATGGTGCTTTGTGGCCCATTGCAATGGGAAACCCGTACCCAAGGAACACAAATAATTTGGGAATTGTCTGCAGGTATGGAAAGAATTCAATTCTGCATCACCCTACAAAGCTAAGTGACAAGCAATAGGCACATATCAGGAATAAAGGGCATTTCTGATTTTATGAAACCTTTGCGATTAAAGGGGAGTTGGTTTTTTCAGAATTTGCAAATCTGACACAAATCAGTTATTCCAAGAACCAGTAATCAGTGCAGGAGTGGCCTCTCCTCCCAGAATAACTGTATTAGTTTTTCTCTGGAATGCAGAGGGGGAAAAAAAAGAAGGAAAGGACCCTTGGGGTTTCCTCATTAGCGAAGCCTTCCCCTCTGGTGTCCCTCTCTGCTCCTTTTCTCTGCCTCTTTCCCTTCTGCACACGAGCTTTGGGCTCTGCTTGGGCTGAAGCACCACGCACAGGACCTCTGCCCCTTCCCACAGCTGCTGCCCTGCACTGGGACAACCTGGCCTCTCGTCTGACTTTTTATTTAATTAGAAGCTCCTTATCCAGTTTTCCTATATGCTGGTCTAGATTTCTCTCTGCTCCCACATGAGAAAGTAGCTGGGCATATGGGCTGAACCACAATGATTTGATTCATGGGCTGAAATAATCATTGAACAAGTGTCACAACATGGCATTAGATTAAGAACTAAAGTGATGGGCTATAGTGAGTCTGTTCATTAGTATTAATAGAGCTTAATTAGGCACAAGTATGGTGTTGCAGGGAAATGTGAAGTTGGCTGTAGTTTCCATGGTGGGAAAAAAAGGTGTTATTCAATGAAGGTGAAAGAGACCCATAAGCCTTGTGCCTGCCTCTGAACCCCAGCACAATCTGGGCCTGGGATGGGGCCTTCCTGCCCTGGGAATGCAAGGGAGTTAAGGACTGGGTTTCATTAGGAAGCCAGAACGGAGGAAGGGAAAGCTCAGACTAAAACCATGAAATCTGGGGAAAGTCCTGTCCTTCACAGAGGGGGCTGTGTCAGGGCGAGAGTCCCTCAGCCCTGACCTACCCTGGCAGAGGAGGTGGCAGGTCAGAGCAGCTCTTCCAGTCCCCAGGGAGGGTGTCAGGAAGGAACAGAGCTCTGAGATCCAAATGTGTGAGAGAGACAAAGGGACAGGGACAATGAGTGCCTGCAGGAGCGTGGCACTGGACCAGGTGGCTCTGCCAGGGCTGGGGCTACTTTGCAACCAGGCTAAATATCCATGGAGGCTTTCAATGCTTTTGTAATTATCTCAGTTGTTTCTTTATCTTCAGTATCCTCCCTCTTGCACCAGTTTCCCTCCATTCATGCTGCTCTTTGCTTTATGGTTCTTAGGCCATTTTACATTTCTCCCCATTTGGCAGCATTAAATTTTATTTACCATATGTCCCTTCTGCTACAAAGATGATAAAATCCTCTGGATTTTTGTTGTGCTGTTGCAAAGCTCATTCAGCACTCACCTCAATTTAGTGTCCTCGGCAAGTGGAGCTGATTTGTTGCTGGTTTTCACAGAGGTCCAAGCTGGGACACTGCCAAGTTGTGCTGCAGACCTGCACTCTACCACTGCTTCTTTCCCTTTGCCAGATAACATCCCCTCAGGAGGTCTCCCAACACCTCTGTGGTGGGACAGAGCATCATATGGACCTCTGGCAAAAAACCCAAGAGAAATGCCAAGAAAATCCTTTGTACCTGGTTATTTTCCAATTTTTGTTTGTATTCTGTTGAAAAGTCTCCCCTTGCTGACTATTCCAATCCATGCTGTTAAACCTGGGGTTAATGTGCTTTTCAAGCAGCCCACAATGGCAGAAAAGTGGAGACACAGCCCAGGATTAATACCCAGGGCCAGATGGACTTTGCCCTTGTTCTGCTCTGACTGCAGTGGGCTGGGCTGCCAAGGAGGCACTGCCCGGCCATGTGGAGCCCAGTCCCAGCTGGGAGGAGGAGAAATGCACCTTTGGATGCCACAGGAGAACTTAGGGCAACCCAAGGCACGCTGCCCTCTGCCCCTCAGCCAGAGACAGCTGCACTCATGGCTCCCTGGCCAAGGCCCACCTTGCCCACCTCTGACCAAAGCTCCTGCCTCCCTCCCACTCTGTGTAAATTAAAATGTATCAGACCATTTGAGCACTCATGAATGAATGAAATGCAAAATGCTGGTACACTGGACTTCACTGCTGCAGTCAAATCTAACTGCAAACAGTGGCTTAAAATTGTTTCCACCTTCAACCACATCAGGAGGTGGTTTGCAGATCCTCAGTTGCATACTAATAGTTCTAGAAGTCTTGTAATTTTAAATGACTGAAGGGGCAGAGTTTGAGGCACAGCTAGCTCGGCTTTTAAGAAAACAGAAATCTCTCACTTTCATAACATCTTTTGATTTACAGAGGCTCCAGCTGAGGCCCTCATGTTTCTGAGAGCATCGCACAGAGATGGCCGAGGCGTGCTGGATCGGGAGCGCTCTGCACGGACCAGTGAGCCCCTTGGCATGATCGGCCTGCGGGCGAGGGCTGAGCTGCCACATCCCAGGCACCTTGCACTGACTTTTCCTTCCCAAGGAGGGCCTGTTTTGCAAACATAGCCATGGAAGTGCCTCGCTGCTGGATGAGGACCCTGCAAAGGCAGGGTGAGCCTCGCTGCACCCCTCAGACCCCTGGCCCCCTTCGCTGTGGGTGCTTCCCTCGCAGCGCCCGGGGGCTCTGTGCAGCATCCCCCCTCTGTGCCACCTGGCTGGCAAAGCCCTGTCCTACTCCAGGTAGTGATGCCAAGGACTCACAGGCTGGTTTGGGCCATGGCCCCACCTCACCTGTGTGGGGCAGGGCAGGGACCTCAGGGGGGTGACTGTGGCCCCGGTGTGGCCAGGGAGGTGGCCCTGGTATCATCCATGGCACTCCTGCTGCCCCAGCCTTGCCAGCCACCGCTGCCCTTCTATGGAGAACCAGACTTGAAGAGAGCTCAAATTAAATGTAAGTAATTTCCTTTTTTCCTACCTTGAAATTCCTATTGATTTCCTACCTAAATAGAAATTCCTATTGATTTTGTGTCTGTTCATATTAGTATGTTACCTTGTCACCTTTTGTTTGCAATATTATGTTGTTTTACGTGTTGGTGTGTTTGGGAGGCTTTGGTGGAGCCGTGTCCCCCCGGTGCCACCAGACCTTGTGCTGGGATGGGCTGGCCTGGCTGGCCATGGCAAGAGGGGCTCTGAGCACTCCCTGCTCCCTTTGGAACCCCTGTCCCAGCAGAGCAGAACCCACCTGGGCTGCAGAAGCCCCACCTGGGCTGCGGGAACTGATCCTGGGCTGCAGGCCCCCACCTGGGCTGCAGGAACTGATCCTGGGCTGTAGGCACCCACCTGGGCTGCAAGCACCCCACCGGGGCTGCAGAAGCCTCACCTGAGCTGCAGGAACCCACCTGGGCTGCAGGAACCCACCTGAGCTGCAGGCACCCACCTGAGCTGCAGGAACCCACCTGAGCTGCAGGTACCCAGCGTCCCTGTGCCGCAGTCTCTGGCTCTCCGGTGACAGCGTGTCACAGCTGGGCTGCCGCAGGCCCCGGGAGCTCCCCCGGCTCCGCAGGGGTTATTTCTGTAACGTTTTCCTGTGAAAGCTGCCGGCTGGTTAGAAATCCTGCGGCTAACAGGCTGTTGTGGTCCTCACAGCTCTGCTGGTCAGACAAGTGTCTTCGCCCTGTCCCCGGCGTCCTCTATTCCTCACACCTCACTGAACAGGCACCGCCACGCCGAGACCTCTGACCGAGTTGTCAAGGTGACGGGTGCTGTTATCCTAAAGTACTTATTTCACATACATGGTGTTTTGTCCCTGGCTTTTATTGAAACACAGAGAAGACACCAATTATCTTCCTAATGGTTTGCACAGCTTCTTTCTTCTCTTAAGCGGGAGTTCATGACAAATGGTTTGGGCAGAGGGTCGCTCTTGCACAGGAAGATCTTGGGTGTCCCCTGCTTTCCAGGTGTCCAGGGACAAGGGGCAGCTCCTCTCATCTGCTCTCCTCGCACAGGCGTTGTCAGCGATTTTCTCCTCCCTGCTTAACTCCTGCAGAAGTAACGCGCTTTCCTAAACGCCCAAGTGCTGCAGCATCTCCTGCCCAGGCAGGCAGGGTTTAGCGGGTGCCAGTGCATGCAGGGCTGCCCTGGGGGTCGCCATGGGAAGGGCGGGCTGTGGGCAGCATCTGGGGGATGTCAGCACGGGCCGGGGGCCTTGGGTTGTCCCTGGCCACACGGTTCTGAGCCCTGTCCCATGCAGCCAGGGGACACCGCAGCGTGGCTGCTGGGCCGGGCTCACACAGCAGCAGGCATAGCCTGTCCCATGGCTCCCCGCAAAGAGGCACATTAAAATGCTGATACAATGCCAGTCTTTAGCCAAAAAATGAAGAGGTTCTTTGCTGCTGCAGCATGGCTCTGGCTGAGGCACACAGGGGAACAGTGCCAGTGCCAGCTCTCACGGGAATGCGCCGCTAGAGGCTGGGCTGTAGAAGCAGACGGGGTCCAAGCGGAGCCAATGCCAATTCCATCAGCTACCCTCCGTCAAGCGTCGGGCAGGCAGCATGGGCATCTTCCCAGCTAGACTGGAGTTTCATCACCCAGTGCCTGCTCTGGAGCACCGGGGCTCAGCACTCGAGTGCGTGTGCGGGCAGGGGCTGCGCAGCTCCGCGGCCGCAAGCTCTGTTATTGATGTGCTGCGTCTCGCTGGATTAGTAACGGATGTGCTGTAAGCCAGAGGGTTCCTCCTGCCTTCAAGCCTGCATTACCCCGTCAGGAACAGAGGTTTCTCTGGCACCTGATAAGCCACATAAAACAGATAAATACTGTGGAGATGCTGTGTGTGAACACAATCAGTCTTGGCAGTGACACGATCCCTGTGTAACAGCCTGGCAGGTATCTGCAGCTTTGTTTTTTGCAGCATGAAGGCAAGTTGAGCTGGAAGAGCTCTGGATTTGAGTTATGCAAGGCAGGAAATTGTGCATCTCCATATCACATTCCAGGAAGAAGATGCAATTTCACCACTGCAGACCCATGAAAGTGGGGACACTTTAACCTCAGTATGGTTTGGCTTGGGAAGTGGCTAGAATTATTTTTCCATTCAAAAATATGGCTGACGTGAACTCCAGATGGTGGGGACCCACTTGTGCATGCCAGCTGGAGAGACTGGTGACCCCAGTGCCTGCGTAGGAGCCCAGGATCATGTCCACAACATGTATCCTCTCCAAGTGCTGTGGTGTCTGTATTTTCACCCTTTCCCATCCTGGGACAGAAAAATCCACCTGCAGATTGTTTATCTTGTTTTCTTGTGAGTAAAGATGCAGCCTTTAACTTCCTGTGGATGTAGTGGGTTGGTTAATGCCTGGGTAACAGAGGGAGGGGATGGGGGCATGGCAGTGTTAATGGGAGAACAGCTCATTTGTAGTTCCAGCATGCTTTATGACATCAAAAGAGCATTGAGAGAATGCTTGGGATAATGTTAATTAGGGCTCAGAAATAAATGCTTTGCTTCCTCATTAATTGTTATCTCTTTGTTGTGCTCATTAGAAAGTGATTCCTAGCAAGGAGCTGCTAAAGGTTGTGCAGCTGAGAAGAGATGTGCTCCTTGGGTGGAAGACACCGGGCAGTCCCATCCAGATTTGGTCCTCGGGGTGAGGTGGTGGGGACAGCTGGCACCCAGGGTGCTGTGGGGAGAGGTGATGAGGTGTGGGCTGCTCTGGACAGCGCCGTCAGTGCAGCGTGGGACAGCCCCTGCCCCTATCCCCACTAAGCAGCCTTGCAGGGAGCAGCTCTCTTCTCTGGAAAGTTTTCTTGTCTCAGCCATTTCTGTAGATTATGTGAAAATACACTTTGGAAAATTGAATCATAAAACTGTGGTGTAAATCCTTTTAAAAAGAGATCAAAGACCAAAATGCTAATAAGGCTGGGATGGGAATAAAATCTAGGCGCTTTGGTAAAGTAGAATAAAAATAAAGAAGGCCTACAAAGAGAATAAGAAATTAAAAACAAGTTTAGAAAGAGAAATGGAGAAAAGAGATTCAAAACAACCAAAGGAGAAAGCCCTTAAAACTCAGGCTTTCATGTGTCCAGCTCAGGCAGGACCCTCAGTGCTGCTTTCACACACAGTGAACCCCTGCCTGGCCGGGGCTCCAGCCCCTGCACCCAGCCCTGCCCAGGAGCTGCACCCCACCTGGGGCAGCCCCAGCCCCTGCCACCTGTCAGGGTCACAGCCTTGGAGTCTCCTATTTCCCACCTGGCTGCTGTCTCCACCCACACCACCTCAGTGAGAGAATTTTGAAACAGCGGTCTTCATCTTTGTGCCTTTCCTTGGGTTTTCCCATGTTTCTCCACAGATGAAGACCAGGCAGGGCACTGAGAGAACAACTGTGCCTGAAGACCAGTTGATGCACTCTTCTCAAATCCATAAATCGCTTCCTTTGGGGAGTTGATTCAGCCTGGCATTAGGAAAGTGCTTTTAAAACACACTGGTTCCCTCCCAGCAAGCTGGCAGGCTGGCACAGGCCCCCCTGCGTTGTGCTCCTGTGACACTCAAACCCAATTCTGGAGGCAATTGAGTGGTTTCCTAGGGAGAAGAGGAGGCTCCTCCTGCCAAGACAGGGCCACTGTCTGGAGGGGAATTATAAGGGCAGAGGGACATGGCTGTCC
>VXBQ01008090.1:119543-133489 GCA_013400175.1 Phainopepla nitens | reverse complement strand
GGGGAGTGCCCACAGGCCAGCAACAGCCACACGGGCTGGTGGCCACAGGCCAGCAACAGCCACACAGGTTGGTGGCCACAGACTGGCAACAGCCACACAGGGAGTGGCCACAGGCCAGCAACAGCCACATGGCTGGTGGCCACAGGCCGGCAACAGCCAGTGTGGCTTAGTGGCTGTGGGGTCAGAAGGGCTGGCATGGGCTGGTGGCAGTGCCATGGAAATGGCCAGGACAGGTTGGTGGCCACGGGGTGGAACAGCCAGCATGGGTTGGTGACCAGCTCTCTCTGCACGGCCTGGCCACACTGCGACCACACAAGGGGGTCCTTGATGGCCCCCCCGGCACAGTGTTCCTGGCTGCGAGGGGCAGGGCTGGCTGGCCCCTCGCACCGCCTGCCCCATGCTGTGGGCCTGGGCAGTCCCTCTGCAGCCACTGGCCACTGCCCTGGCCCCCAGCCATGGTGCACTGGTCAGTGGCTTCTGCCTGGAGCCCAGAGCTGGGCAGGGGCAGCGGCGCAGCTCTGCTCCATCCCAGCGAGCAGGGGGGTGGCAGGGAGGATGTCTGGGGCCAGCTGGGGGGCAGCGAGGTGGGGGCCACACCACAGGCCACAATCCTGTCCCCAACACCGTGTGCCCAGGCTGATTCAGATCCCAGCCAGGGCAGGTGGAGGGCAAGGAGGGCAAAGTGTGGAAATCAAAATGACCTCACCTGCATTATGGAAGGAATTGCAAAAAATCAGTCAAAATAAATGATTCTCTCATAGCCAAGAGGGTCTGCTTTCAAAACAATTAGCTCAAACATCTGCCTAAGCACCCATGCTGTTTTCATATAATTAAAACAAGTCTTCCTAATCCCACTGGACAGTCTTTAAAAACTGCTCATTTTCTGCATTATTTACAACAAGGAAGCAGCCAAATCCTCCCATTGGTCCATGAAGGACGTTAAAAGGACCCCTCACCTGACATCCTGACCTCTTATTTCATGATATTAAGTAGGTAAAGGAAGCCTGAAATCTTGCTGGCATGTTTGAAGCAAATCTCCACAGCCTCCATGGCTTTTGGAGAGCCTGTGCAGCTCCCGGGGGACCTTCCCTCTGTGCTGGTCTCCCCGTGTTTCCCTGCAAATCGTGTCCCTGTCAGCTGGGGAAGTGAAGGGAAAGGACAATCCTGCTCCAAAAACGGCACCTTTTAAAACCGGGAAAGGATTTCTTCTACCATGCCTTTGTGAACACCCATTTTCTGGAATCTGTTTAAACCACAACGGTCTGTTGTAATTATTTATCAAGGTACAAATCATTAATGCAAAATTTCTGCAGGCCCTGAAGCAAAAAAAGTTAATAAAATATAATGTCACTAAATTAAACATTTTAAACTTTCACAATAGAGTAACTACTAAGAAAAAATAAAGGAAAATCTATGTCAAACAGAACTTGATGAATAATTGTAATAAATAATGTATTTTTTAAGAATTTCTCATGAACATTTTTCAATGACATTAATTATTTACAATTATTCACCATATCATTTCTGAGAAGAGTTTTCGGACTCTCACTTGTTTGCTGACAGTTTGTTCAGGTAATTAATATTCAGACATTTGCAGGCAGTGTTGATCTCCTGCAGTGAGTGTGGTGCAATCCCGGGCTGGGGGGAGGCTCAGCTGGGCACTTTGCAGTCGGTGTTTTGGGTGGATCTGTCCCACAGGGTCACTGTGGCAGTGCTGGGTGCTGAGCTGTGACTCCCTCGTGGGAATGCACCTGTGGCTGTCTCAGAGTCCCCAGCTGGGGAGTGACAGCCCAGACAAGATGTGTTTGGCTGCTCCTGCAAGGGTGCCTGGGTCTGGGAGGGGCTGACTCATCTGGGAGCAGGGCACGTGGCACTGGGTGGTGGTGTCCAGCGGGTGCTGATGGCCACATGAGTTACACCCCCAGTGAGCCCAGTCCTGCCTGTGCGTTCCAAGAGATTGTCTGTCTGTTTAGGTGGGATTTTCTGCTCCCACAGGAAGTGTGGACAGGATTCCCAGCTGGT
Organism: Phainopepla nitens; assembly: GCA_013400175.1. NCBI lineage: Eukaryota > Metazoa > Chordata > Aves > Passeriformes > Bombycillidae > Phainopepla > Phainopepla nitens. The sequence continues at coordinate 131,467 of VXBQ01008090.1, read as the reverse complement.
GGCAGACACAGGAACTCCACTGACTCCTGCTGCTGTCCAGTGCCTCTGACACTCACGGGGGGCGTTCCTCTGCCCTCTCCCAAGGGCAGGACACAGCCCAGCATGTGCACTGGGGTGCCAGAGCCCTCATGCACATCCCAGGTGGACAGTGAGGGCACTGTCTCCCTGGACATGGCCTGGGCAATGCCTGGATGTGATTCTCCCCTCTGAGAATTTCACCACTGGGTGCCAAGGATATTTCTCAGGCTCTGCTCTCTGAGCAGCTCTTTGCTTCCACCACTCATGCTCTTTGAGCTCTGCTTTGGCCCTTGGGACCCTGGACCAGATCCACAACCCCACAGCTCTGCCCAACCTGCCCCTACAGACCCCAGAACAGTCCTGCAGACAAAGCCAGAGGTGAGGTTTGAATGTGTTCCCACAAGATTTAATCAGCTGAATATGTGCCCACGCAGCCCAAGTGAGCTGCTCTCCATGAACTTAATGTCAGTGACCCTTGCTATCCTCAAACACATCTGAGTGTCCCCTCATGTTTTACTTGGAACAGATGTTAATTGCTCTAACACTGTTGTTCTACTCAGATTTGGTGTCCCTCTCTCATTTAGATGCACCACCTTTGGGTTGGGAGGAGACTTTGAAGCTATCCTCTTTAATTGTAATTCAACTACTTGTGATATTTTGGTACCAATTAATATTGATTTTACAATTGGTTTACAGAGATGTTGTTTTATTACTAATATATTTAATGTGCAAATCAATAAGAACACTTGTTTGGCTCTCTCCCTAGAAGGTAATAAAATCAAATATCTCAAGAGTAAAATGCTATCTGATCCATAAATGGCAGCAGCAGATGCTTAATGTAATAGTTAAAGACTATGCAGCATTCTTGGCATCTTCCACGCATTTTCCACACACACTGTACTGAAGTGACACTCAATAACTTGCTGGTTACAAAAAGTTTAGTAAATTTGTTGGCACCACATCAGCCTAAATGAAGGCTTCAGTGTCAGGGAATGATGTTACATGGACAAAGTGGATATTCCCTACTGCTGCACAGGTAGAGCTCCTTTGAGTTTCCCAAATGGAGATTCCACAGCAGAAGAGAAAAGCTCTTCATGTCTCTCCCGCTTCCTGAATCCCAGTGGATGGTGAACAATTTTGTGGAAAAAGCTCCTGGAAGGGGAGGGGCAGAGGGGTTTCTCCAGACTGACAGCTGCCCAACCTTTTTGAGGGATTTAAAGCTCTGCAGATGCTTCTGGGAGCCATTTGCAGAAGAAACCCTCAAAACAAAGTCGAATCCACCCAACATTTCAAATAAAAAGAAGTATCAAAGTTCTCTGTAGAATGAAATGCTGAACAACATTGACAACTACTCAGCTGTTTAGATCAATTATTCTCAATCTGGTAAAAATGCTGCCCAACTGCTCCAAAAAAAGACCAACTGGATTGATGCATTTTGGCTTTAAATCTCTATTGTGATGGGATTTGCCTTCTCTCACAAAGGACTTCAGATTGCCAAAGCTGCCTCCTCCAGCAGAAAAGTGCTCCATGCATTTTTCCAGTGCTGCAGGTTTATTGGACCTGCCATGCTCCAGGTTTCCCTGGAAGCCAGCGAGGAGGAGAGCCCCAGCCCAGAGACCCTGGCTCACACCATGGATCTGCAGGGCCTTGTTGTCTGACAGATAACAGAGCCCGAAGACATAATTCTCTGCAACTGACCCAGGGACACGGTGCTCCCGTGGGTGACCCCACACTGCTGCCTCTCCCTCCCTGCTGAAGGGCCTCTGCAGAGGCCAGGGACCATGTTTGTGCAGGAGCTGCTCAAGCTGCCGGGTGCTGGCGTGGGACTGGGAGCCCCCTCACGCAGACAGACTCACTGTGTGTCCCCTGGTGTCACAGCCCCTGGCACAGACACCATGCCAGCAGCTCCTGCCTGAGGAGCACGAGGGGCTCTGGCAGTGTCCCTGAATCTCACTGGCAAGGCAGGTGTGGGGGCTCAGCAGCACCTAAAGCACATTTGGGCATTCCCCACCTTGTAGTCAGAGTGCCCAGCTTGTGTTCTGTTTCCACATCCCACAAGGAGAAGGGCTGTTGTTACTGCCCTAAGAGTTATTAACTGTCCTTAATAAAAGAGGAGATTTTAGTGCATGTGAACATGCACTCCCCTGTACTCAGCACCAGCTGCCAGCAGCCCGGCACTCCTGTTCTCCTTCCATCATCTCTTGTCCCAGACAGGTGGAATGGGATGACTGCCATTGCGGGCAAGTCATAAAGTATAAAATGCTTCATTTGTTCATGAAATGGAAATTTGAATGGCCAGAGAAGGCCCGTGCAGTGCGTGCTGCTTCCCAGCCAGCACTGGGGTGGGCATGGTCCTGCTGCCTGCAGGGATGCCCCATCAGGGACCTGCTCCAAGGCGTGCAGGGGCTGCACACAGGATCCTGCCCCATGGCTTGGAAGGGAAAGGAGAGGGCATGAGGATTCAGGCTTTAGGAGGCTCTCGAAACGTGGCTAGTGGCAGGAGGGGGCCCTGATGTCACAAGCTGCATGCTGACCCCCAGGCCCTGCCCAGCTCGGTGTGCATCCAGCGGCCCTCGGTCACTCTCCCCAGGCAGAGGTGGGTGAGCACGTCCTGGCTGAGGTGCAGAGCCCACAGTCCCATCTGGAATACGCAATGTGGAGACAATAGAGCAAAGTGTAACCACTGTTTACAGAAAAAATTGTCAAGGATTTATTTATTGGAAGTGACTGAGGAATATGAATTCTACACTCCATTTAAAATGCTTTTTATTTCTCTCAGCCTTGGGGCTCTGAGTACATCTAATTTCACCCATAGCTATAATTCTCCACCAAACAGTTCCTGCTTCTCCTCTGGGTTCCTGAGGAGTCATTTTGGTTTATGTCCTCTCTGGTGCAGCTCATGCTGTGGCTGGAGACAGTTACACACCGGTGAACTTTCCCAACACCCCCTCCTCAACGGGGGCACACACACATGCAGTGTGAGCGAGTGGCATGCACTGGGAACAGCTTGACACCTCACTATATATTTATTTAAAAAAATAAAACTCCAAATGTCTTTATCATGTAGGGGTTTCTCCTGAGGAGCCTTGTATTTCACTGCAGACATTTTGATTGTCCCTACCTTGCAGCTAACAAACTATTAGTTTTGTTAGTATATTTATTCCACTAAAATTGGAGCCTGTGATTACAAATCCAATGCTGTGATTGAGTCAGGATTTGAAAATAAATCTGTTTGGGGCTCATCTGGCATTTTGGTGCTGGGAGAGGCGGCATCAGGCACCGCTCCTGCAGCCCAGCTGTGGCTGGACTGTCCAGCTGCGGGAGCCCTGGGTCTGCAGGGGCACAGGCACAGCCACGGGCACAGCCACAGGAACAGGCACAGCTGGCTCTGCTGGGTCACTGCTCAGGGGATTGGGCTCTGGGACCCGTTTCCCCAGGTGAGCCAGCAGTGCCTGCAGAGTCTGGCTCTCCAAACAGTGGCTGTGTTGGGGCAGAGGTTGCTACGCTGCCACAGCTTGCTCCATGTCCCAACCCTTCCAGGGCTCATTGCTCCACAAGGCTTGTGGCACTTGAGCAGTACCTTGGTGACATGACAGCTTTTCTGCCAGGGCAGGAGATGCCCCTTCCCAGGAGGGTGCTGAGAACTGAGGCAGCTGCTGGGCTCCAGGATAGGGAGCAGGATGCTCTCCTTCCCCATGCGCAGAAGGATGCAGGGGAAGGACAAGGTAAGCATATGGATGTGTGTCAGAGCAGGAATTAAACTCTCATTCTTTGGATTTTTTAGGAAAAGCTTGTTATTTCTCACCGTTTCAGTTTCTTCTCCAAAAGCAAGGATGGCAGCTCATCCTCTGGGATGGGAGCTCTGTGGCAGAGCCTCTCTCTGCAAATGGGCACACAGATTCCCAGGGACTCAGTCTCACCCTGGCCCCCAGGATGGCTGTGCCCAGAGGAATGGTGATGGCTGGGGTGCCCCTGACTGGGACCAGGCCAAGCAGAGAGGTAGGGAGTGAGATGGGAGAGGGACAAGGTGGTGCTCTTGCTGTTCTGATGTCCCTCTGGATTATTTCCCAGAAAGCTTCTCTGCTGTGGAGTTTTGCTTGCTTTGAAATAAATGAGCCGTTCTGTTTCTGCAGGCAGGCAGTGACAGCATTTTCACTGCCTGGGTATCACTCCTTGCAAGCTCTCAGGAGAGGAAGGAGCAAGACAGAAATCACAGCACTTGCACAGGTACTGGCACGCTCCCCTGTGCCATGTAGGGACAGTGACCTCCCCCCAGGTGGGGCTGCCCAGGTACTCCCGTGTCCCTCTGGCCACCTGCGATGACCCCGCTCCAGGAGCTGCTGGTTCCCTCCCTGGCTGCAGAGCACAGGGCTGGGCTGATGCAGAGGCTGGTGCCCACCTGAGCCCTGGCCATGAGGTCCCTGTCCTGCACCCCAGCCTGGCACCCCTGGCAGTGCCACCTGCGGCTCCGGGTACCCAAACAGGAGCACACGCACTACCGTATGTACTTAGGGAAAAAGCCTGTCAGGGAAGATTAAAACCCCAGACAGTCTTTATTGTACGATTGTTTTTTCCATTTATTTATCCCTTTTTTTCCCTTTTAGCAAGAGTAGTCAGGGTTTGATATGATTAGAATTGCAAATCTTGCATGTTAAAAGGGAAGCACTGAAGTAAAAGGATGCTGCCTGTGTAATGAGACACGTTTTAAATCCAGGCTAGGTAAATTTGGTGTTGAGCATAAAGGGTATGAAATAAACTCGCAGTGAGCTCAGCAAATGCCCCAAGGCGCGTCCCCATTAGTATTCCCATTTGTGAGCTCACTTCATAAGACTAATGGAGTTGCTACCTGGGGACATTAATTGTGCATGACACCATTGCCGAGCCTTTGTGCACTCTTACTAATATCACAGTGCCTCCTTGACAAAACGCCTGCAAAGATTACAAACATACCTAAAATAACTGCCACATTCACACTCATATTTGACAGGGATCTTCGAGTTCAGTTACAATAGAATTACCATCATTTCTTACACCTCTGGCTTTTTATTACATTAAACAATGGTTGATATTGCTTCCTTAAACCAGTGTCAGATTGTGTAAAATCTCTCTATCTCAGGCTTTTCTATTAAGCCTCCCATTTATCAGGGGAATGTATAGCTTCCATACTTACTCTTACTACAAATATTATATATTATATACTTAAGCTCGCGTGCACATGCACACACCACCCTTCTCCTGCGTTAAAGGCACAGCAGCATTTTTGAGTCCTTGCAATTAATACCGAAAGGCTCTGCTATCGTGTGAGGTGCTCACAGGTCTTCCACCATTAATTATAACATCATCTCTGGGGGAAAGCCTTCCTGGGTCTGGGCTCCCTGTTTTGAATCCCAGTGTCCAGGGTTAGGATGATGGATGAGAGGATTTGCTGAATTCGCAACAGCCAGGGCAGGATTCTGTTGAGGAAAGCAGATGAATTGGGATCTTCTGGAGCTCTGACACACCAGGCTAGGCCTTTTCAGAGCTCTGTGGGGCTCCCCACCAGCGTGTCCCTGGCCAGTCCTGTGGAGCTCACCTCCAGCCCCAGTGGCTGTGTCCACTCCTCCCCCACGCTGCCAGGGCTCCAGGGGCTGCCCACAGCTGCACTGAGAGGCATCGTGGGACACCAGAGCACACCTCATCCTTGAAAGAGATGTTAAAACAAGGTACCAAAGTGAATTAATGTAAAACCTTTGAGGATTCAATGCTCAGATGCTTGGAGGAGGGGTTCAGTCCTGCACAAATCAATTTTTTTTACATATTTATTAAAAAACCTAAGTGTTAGTGTTTTTTCCTGGCACTGGCACCATCTGTACCCCAATAGCCTTTGATTTTGCTCTTTCCCCTCTGCACTAGAGCCTTCTCTGGGGTTTCTTCCTGGAGAAGAGCCTTGGCAAGCTGCAGATAAGGGAGAATTCATTGGTGTTCATTAGAAAGCTGTTCATCCCACCTTCCCTTTCCCAGAGGTGGCCGTGGCTTTGCTGTCAGCTGCCCAAGGACATTCTGACTTTACTATGTGGCAGCATTAAATGCCCAAAAGAAAAGTCCAGCTCCATATTCACTAGACAACAAAACACTTTGTCTAGAGAAGGACATCAGTGTTTCCTTCAAACTCCTGACCTTTGAGATGGACCAGGTAAAGACCCGTGGAGACATGAGACAGAAGCCATGGTTCTGCTCTTGGGGTTATGGCTGGGAGAGACTGGGGTTGGATCTCAGCTGCAGCTGTAGAGTATGGTACTTCAGGAATGTCTATTTCTATTTCTATTTCTATTGACAGGATTTATTGGAATTAGTATTAATTATTACTTTGCAGTGGTGCCTGTCAGCAGCCACATATTTCTTTACAAACTTGTTCTACAACTTGCTGCAGCAAGAAAAGGCGCAGGGTGATCTTGGGCAAAGCTGCCTCCAGGGTTTGGGGACCCTTCCTTCCTCGGGCTGGTCCTGTCCCACACTCCCTAACCTCAAACACACGCATGCTCGTGTCCAGGCAAGAGAAGCCACCAGGGCACAGCGGGGCTTTGCATGGGGCATTTCAGAGCAGCCCTGAAGGAATGAGCTTGAGCTGAGAAACACAGAGCGCATGCATACGGCTGATCCGCCCTGTGGAGCTGGCACGCAGTCTTTTCCTGCTGTCTCATTGACTTCTTGCCAAAAAAGGTTAAAATGCTGGAGTTTTCTCTGGAATTCTGAAGTTGAGACTTAAAAATACTTCAAACACTTGGTTTAATAGACCTTCACATCAGCGTATTCCCAGTTTCACACAGCTCCCCAGTGACACGGGACCTTTTGTCAAGCACATATGAAATTAAGTGAAATAAAAATCATATTAAAAATTATTACCATCTAACAGCCATTAGTCTGCACATTGCTGTCACATCTTGATGGATTTCTCACTTAGTTCAATGAATGTTCTAACGACAGTGATAAAATCACTCAGAAAAAAAATATAATAAACTGTTAACCCTTCCCGTGGCTGCTTGTTTTTTAAATCCCTTTAAGAACTGTTCAGCAGTGCGTTGCTCCCCAGGGTACTCGGCTGTGGATGAAAACCTGCCTCAGCCTGACTTGGGCACGAGGGAGAGGGTGGAAATCCTGTTCCAACCCTCCCCAGTGAGGGAGATGGCACGGATGGGAACTGTTCTGGCAGCACAGGTAACTAACTGCCTGGGACACTGCTGGAGTGACACAGCCCTTTGTCGTTTCAGAGCAAGCCCAGGAATCCCTGGGCTCCAGTTCCCCTGAGGAGCACTGAACAGGCTCTGTGACAATGATTCCCTGGTGCACAGTGCAGGAAACAAATAACTCTGTTCCCCGACAGACCCAAGGGTGCCAGAGGCTCAGCCCCTGGTTTGGGGAGCCCCACAGGGCTCCTAAAGCATGCCTGAGGGAGGAGAGGTGGTGACTTGGGTCCCAAGGCACATGTGAGAACAGGGAGATGGTGACTTCGGGTGCTGGAGCTTGACGGAGCAGCTGTGGAAGTACAGCATGGCTCCCCGAGAAGGGCATCTGCAGTGGGCTATTAACATAGAGCTACTTAACGGGCAATCAGCACGGCCTCGTTAATAAAATACATCCATTTGAATGCCATGAATTACTTCGTGTGCTGCTGGAGTTCTCTGGCTAATAGCAGCCTCGGCAGCCTGGCATTGCTGGGTTTGTTGTGTCCTGCAAATTTAATGCATGCTTACTGCTATGGAGAATAGTGGGTAAGATGTAAATGACAGACTGCAGGAGCAGACGTGGCAATATAATAAACTCGGCTGGCACTTCTCCTGAGCTGTATTTAGCCTAGCACGTTCCGTGGAGGCCTGGCGGTGGGCCAGCCTGTGCAGGCGCTCGTGCACGGGACGTGCCCGGCGCGCGCAGAGTGGCAGCAGCGCCAGCAGGACCCTCACGCTCTCGCAGGTGACGCTGGCTATTGTCACAACGTCTCCTCTCCGCTGGCACTGCCTGTCACAATCCATTCGACACAGAACAGAAGCCAGTGTTTAACTCCCCCAGTGTTAAACCTTTGCTCTCTGAGCATGAGGGTCCTGAGCCCTGAGGGCATTTCTGGCTGCTGGAGTCGGAGGGAAGTGAACACCTTTTTGTGACTGTTGTCACTCAGCAAATTGTTCTGCAAGACACCTGACTGTGGTATTAGAAAGACAGATTGATGTTCTCAGGAAGATCAATGAACTTGCGAGGCTTTGTGATGACACACAGCTTGCCTCCCTCTCAGTGTAGTGACAGCCCAACACCCCACTGAGAGGACACCGAGGGTACCTCTCGACACTCACAGCCCTGGGACCAGCTTCCCCAGCACCGAGGCACTGCAGGGCCTGCTGATGGTGGGAGGAAGCTTGGAGAAGAGCAGCAAAAATTAGCAGCATTTGAAGGGAACCAGGGATAGAGATAGATGCGGTTTTGGGCAGACTGCGTTAGAACGCAAGCTCTGGGCAGGGGAGCCATGAGCCTGGTAAGGGGTGGCAAGAGCTCCTCCTGAAACCATAGAGAGAGAAAACCCCTGGGAGGCTGGAGAAGGGGCTGGGCTGGCAGAGGCCAGGCTGGCAGAGCCCAGAGCGGGGCCAGCCCTGGTGCAGGTCTCGCCCTCCCCGCCGGGCACGGCGGACGCAGACACCGTGGCCAGGCCAGAGCTGCTCTGCTCGGGACGAGCTGGCCATGGAAGAACCAGGTGCTAAATGGGAAATCTGATTGTTCATCCTTTGTTTTCCTCCTTCCATGCCGAGAGTGAATTAAGTCAAAGCCAATTCTGAGGAAAAGCGGATCTCTTCGACCATCCATCAAGGACGAGAGCATGGCTGGGCAGATCTACAGGCCTCTGAAGGCCTGTACGGATATGTTGTCTCAAATCTCATCTCCATGGCTCATGGTGATTGATCTCAGCTATTCAGACCTGTGGAGCTCAATGATTTCTCTCTCCTAACCTCTACCTGGTTCCTGATGTATTTCATATGGAGAAGATTCTTGTAGAAGTGTTACGTTTTGAAAATAAACCGAATCAGGTCTGAAACAATGGGACTGAATCCTTTTGCTGCTGTAGCTCTAGCATGGATGCCAGAGTTACCCGTGGTTATCCTGTGCTTCCTGGCTGAGCTGCTGGACTGAAAGGCCTCTGTTTCCTGCACCCTCATGTTTGTAGGACATGAAGGAGCCATCTCCCTGAGCTGGGGCATTCATCAGCATTTTTATGCAAAGAATTACAGACATGTAGGCATGGAACAGACCTCACCTAATCTGTCTCTCTGCAGTGAGGCAAGATCACAGACTCCTTGTAGATGTTTCTCTACCCAATGAGTAAAACCCCTCAGTGACCTTCCACAGCCTATGTTTCCTCTAGAGTATAACCTGCTTATGGTTTGGGAGTTGCTGCCTTATCTCACCTAGGTTTTCCTTCCTGCAAGAACAGCACAATATTTCTGTATTATTCAAGAAAAAAAGGACAATTATCCTTTTTGCTCCAAACTTTTGTGTCCTCAAAGACTTTAATGGCCAGAGCTCCTCTGCTCCACACTAAATAATTCCAACCCCACCAGCTTCCATTGTCATGTACTGCATTTTTGGAACCTGCTGAGTTTCTGTTGCCTCTGGATTCTTTCCCATTTTCTGTTCACTTAAAAGGGAAAGCTGAGGATGTTCCTGGAAAGACCAAAATTGAATTTTCTCTCAGGCTACAAATGTGGGATAAGTTTTCCCTGCATTTTATCAGAGCATCACATTCCTGACAGATGCCATGCTTATTGCAGACCCTGGATCCTCCCCAGCTTCTGCTTACTCAAGCAGTAATCCTTACTCTGCATTGTGTGATTTTTTTCTCTCCCACGTAGAACTACTCTGTGCTTGTCTTGACCAAATTGCACCTCACTGGTTTCAGACCATGGTCATTGACATGTGGATGTGTTTAAATTCTACTCCTGCTTCCGAATTGCTCACAAACCTCTTTGCTTGGTCACCTGCAGGTCTGAGCCAGGTCACCCGGCTCAGACAAAAGGCTGGAGGCCTGGGCAGCCACCTGGGCTTCTCCTGGGGGCTGCTCAGGCTGCTGCCAGGCAGGTGACACTTCTTCCTGGAGCATGGCCTGGGCGTGTGGGCACTGCCCGCAGAATGGGTGCCTGCTGTGCCCCGGGACTGGCAGGGATGCAAGGGGTGCTGCATCTCCTGCCGTGGGAAGGACTTCATGGGGACAGCCTGGGCAGGAAAAGGCAGAGGAAAGGGGAAGAACGGGCTCCAAGCGTATTGCCAGTGTAAATTATCTCAGCCTGTTACTGCTGCCTATAAAGAGGTCTGTGTAACTGCAAGTGCACCACTCCAGAGACAACTGCAGGGAGCTTTATCATTGCAAACCAAAGAGGATGCCCTGCTTAGTGTAAGAGGTTCCAGAGGACAGATTACAGCAGTGAATAGGTTAGAGGGCAATGAAAGCCAAAGGACACAGGAACATGGCACTATAAGCTCTTCCTCCTCGTGTGGGTCCGCAAAGAACAGAATCTGGCATCGTTAGCTACGCCCAAATCCTGCTGAATGACCTGCAGGCAGTGCCTTCCCCTTCCTCTTCCTGCTTCAACACATCTTATTTGTCTGTGGAAGTTTCCTCCTGATGAATTTGCCACAAAAGGAGAAAAATGGCCATGGCCTCAACATAGAGAAAATGGCAAATCTGATGGTGGCAATTAAGCAGAAAACGAGACAGGGATCTGCAGGCAGCCTGGAGAGAAGGGGTTAAATTGCCATGGAAACAACCATGCATTATTTACATGGCCTAATGAATAAAACATTTAAGTAGTAGGCTAATAAATTTCAGAACACAAAGCAAAGTAAGCTATGATTTAAATATATGCCTCTGATGAATATAACTTGAGTTATAGAGCTGAAGCAGTGGGAGACCCAGCTCAGTTTTACACCCTCATCTCACTAACATGAAGGTATATCTTCTTTTTAATAAATGATTTTTCCAACGAGCACACAAATTGGCATGAAATTCTCTCCTGTCAGGCATCCTGAAGCCTTTTCTAATAGCTTTTCTTGTGAATTTCTGTTGAGGTAGGAATGCTTTTGTTTTGGTTTTTTCCCCTCCTGCACATTCTGCCAGATTTCTGAGCAGGATAACATTAGCAATCAATTTGTTAAACTGTTAGCAGAACATATGTCGGAAGGTTTCAAACAGACCCAGACTGAAAGATGTGTTGTTTATTGTGTATCAGATATACGTGTGATCCATATGGCTCCAAGTGCAGGATCCCTTTGTTTCCCAGCCACTGCAGATTTCCACCCGTGTTCGGCACGTGGAGCTGGGGGAGCGGATCAGCCAGGGACACCATTTCATTAGGAAGACCTCGGCAGCTCACAGGAGCCTGTCCCAGGAGCTTGCGGGGCACAAGGGGTGGCTCAGGTGGGAGGGTGTCTGGCAGCCCGGGAGGGCTCCCTGGGTGCTGGTGGCCAGGAAGGCAGCAGCGTGGCCTGTGCAGAGCAGGCCTGGCTTCCTCTGGCGTGGGCTGTGCCAGCTGCTGAGCAGTACATCCACTTTGGGAGAGGAGTGGGTAACGTGCCACAGGCGAGGGACTGCAGGTCCCCAGACCACCCTTGGGAGCCTCTCTCTCACATTTCCCTCTGCTTCAGTGAGAAGCCAGGTTGGAGCACATGCCAGGGAACAATGCACAAGCCCAACAGGGACAGCTGTCCAACCTCTGGAGCCGTTTTCTCCTCTGCTTTCTGCTGCAGAAGCAGCCCTGGTACATGCAGCCACCCTGGCAGCAGCAGTGGCAGCAGTGGCAGCAGTGACAGCGGTGGCAGCAGTGACAGTGGCAGCAGCAGTGACAGCGGTGACGGCGGTGGCTGCGGTGACAGTGGTGGCAGCAGTGAGGTTG
>VXBQ01008090.1:94817-119163 GCA_013400175.1 Phainopepla nitens | reverse complement strand
TATTTTTAGAAGTATGGTATCTATCAATCTATGGAGCAGATTGCTGGCCACAAAGATAGATGAAACAACAGCTGGTGCTTGGGAGAGGGATCAGGACATGGAAAAGCTGCTGCTTGCTGAGCCCACATACTCAGCTGTCAGCGGCCACTTTGAATGTGGGAGCTCAGCGAGCCCAGAGGCCCCCTGTGTTTGCTCTGCCGGGGACCCCCAGTCACACCAGCCTCCACTCAGACATGTCAGCAGCCTGGGGTGTCCCTTCCTTCCTTCCTTCCTTCCTTCCTTCCTTCCTTCCTTCCTTCCTTCCTTCCCTCCCCCTCAAAAATGATATTTTAACCTTAAAATATTTACTGAAATTAAATTTCAAATAGTGTATCTCTTTGCAAAAATGCCAGTTTTAGTCCTAAAACATGAAGCCTGAATGGAGAGGTCAGAAAGACCCAGCAGTGTTGCTGACAAATCTTCAGAGTCACAGTCTGTTCAATGGGTCAGGATATGCCCAAAAGTAAGTTCACCTTTAACAACTAGTCAGCTAGTAAATAAAAGAGTTTAGCCTTTGTCTTGATCATCAGGACCATGACAGTTTTGGTTCAGAGAGAATGATTTTCTGGATAAATCCAGGAGTTAAAAAAGAAAAAAAAAAAAGAAAAGAATGAAGGATCACATTGCTGACTGGTAGACAGGAGATGTGGTGGGGGAAGAAACCAGATGAATTGTGTTGTCTAAACAATTTGTTATGAATTATCCAGTCAACTGTAATGAAAACATATGGACAAAAATCACAGGAAACTCCTCCAATGTTTTAAAATGTGAGTGATGCTGGTATTGACTGGGAGCCTGCTACACAGCTCTGTGTGTTGGGGTTGCAAAAGAGGACATTGAAAAGTACTGAGGGGACCCAATTTCCAAAAGGGAAATGGAGGAGTTTCAGCACTCCAGCAAAAGCAAAGCACTGCTCTCATTGGATGGGGAGGTTTAGAAATGTTTTCTTTTGTTCTAATTTTAAGAAAAGCCATGGGAACCATCAGAATTTCCCCCCAAAAGGAGGACTCTGCAGGACAGGCAGCATCTCTCCAGCAGGCTTTGCCCTGAGCGGGCAGGGCTGGTGGGGCCCTGCAGCCCCTGCCCCAGGCTGAGCCCCCTTCCTCCCTGGGCCTCCTCGGTGCTGGGACCCCCTTCCTCGCCAGGGAGGAGTGGGGACAGAGCAGCGATGCCGGCACCCCTCGCTGTCCCCATTAATGCCAGCACAAATGAAATGGCACCCTGCAGGCGCGGGCAGTGCTGCTGCCTCACAACGGCCGGCACCGCGGCCTGCAGCCCTCGCCCTCCTCACAGAATGAGCTGCCCTGAAAACTGCTGGGACGGACACTGGAGGAAAAGTGCTGCATAAAGGGACTGGTACAATAGAGTTGTTGGTACTCAAACTGGTAAAAGCCAAGGTGGGATGACTGAGGCAAATACATTTTTAGAGACTCTTTAAATTAGAAAGGTGCATCAATGGAAACTTGGGCAATTAATTGCTCCTTGCTGCTGCCATGCTGGGTTTAAGGTACACACACAGACAGACCAGAATCACAATCTCCATATGAAACAGTTATTTATAACTACTGACAGGAGAAATTATGTGAAATAAACATAATTTATAGTTATTCCAGGAAAAGACATCAAAATGAAAACTAATAAGGATTTCTTTCAGCTAAAAAGGTGTCAATTTGTTAAAAGCCAATGGTCAATGTTAGTGCAGATGACAGAATTATTAATATATTTCCAAAGAATGTGCATGTTTTTACACAGTCCACTTCCCTGGGCTGGGGGTGTGGTGGAGAACCCAAGGGCTGGATCCATTCAGACACTTTTTTCTTCTTTAAATTTGCAAATCTCATTTTTTACAGCAAACACTAAAAGCAACCCCAAAGTCATGACAGGCATGGACTGCTGGACAGGGGCTGAACAGAGGTGGCAAGTGGGGCAGCACCAGGAAGCTGGAGCTTTCAGACCCTGCCCAGCAGCAGGAACGTGGCACCTCGGGATGACTCCTTCTCTTTTCTCCTCCAAGGTCCCCCAGAATGCTGCAGGCACGCAGTGACATCCTCTGTGTCGCTGCTCAGAACGTGCCTGCAAAGGTTTTCAGAGCATTTCACTTGCTGCTTTTGCAGTTCGAGGGCTCCCACCTGTGTTTCGTATTATTTTGTGCTGACACAAAATTGGAGAGAACAAATTCAAAAGACAAATGAGCAAAGAGAGATTCCTGATCAGCACCACGTTTTTACGTGTAACACAGGAGTGTTGTGGAGAAGCAGAGGCACCATGAGGCAGGGGAGTTTCTCCTCCTCCACCTCTGCTCCCGCTGGCTGCTTGGGCTGCTGGCAGTGACAGGCTGGGGCTCCAGGGCTCTCCTGGACACGTTCCCTCTGTGCCTCTCCACGCTGGAAGTGCTCCCCATGGTCACGGTGCTCCCTGGGAGCAGCAGGGGAACTCCCCATGCCCACAGCACTCAGGCCACCTGGGCAGAGAGGCTCTGGCTCCTGGTGCTGGGACCGCTGCTGATGCGACCCACACCAGGCTCCCTTTCTGCAGCCTGGCAGGGCTGGCTGAGTGGAAGCAGCTAAGCCCAGCTGGGACAACCTGGTCCAACAAGATGAACCCCAAAGGACTCATATTTTAGCCCCAATTTGGGATCTGTTCTCATACTGTTGGTCTTTGTCACTTGATGCTGCTGCTCAAGGTATCCCCTCGGATCCCCATGTGAGCAGCTTACTTGGCTTATCTGATGCTGCTCTCAGTTGGTTCAAATCTTATTTATCAAATAGACAGCATTTTGTTTCGATGGGTGATTTTTCATCTTCCATTAGTGAAGTTGTTTCCAAGGTTCCCCAGGGCTCTATATTGGGCCCGTTGTTATTTTGTGTTTATATGCTGCCACTGGGTTATATTATTCATCAGCGTGGAGTAGCTTTCCATTTCTATGCAGATGATTCTCAAATTTATTTGTCTGCTAACCCTCATGCTGTCTCAGCTGTCTCCGCACTATCAGCCTGTCTCTCTGACATCACAAGATAGATGTGGCAAAACTTTTTGCTGTTAAATTCAGACAGAAGAGGTGAGGCCTGCCTGGATGCCAGCATTTTATTTCCTGGGATGACATTTCCAATACGATCACTTCCAGGATCTCATCGCTGTGCTGCCCTCGTGCACTCCTGCTTTACCTCGCTGCTCCCTCCATGATTTGTTACCCTGGCTCACACTCACCTCTGTCTGCATCGGGATTTGTGGCTGCTCTTGGCATTGCTGTTCTGATGCAGATGAAGGCAGAGGGCTGGGGACCAACCTCCCCAGCTCTCACTTGCTGGCATCACCACAAAGACCTTTGTTTGTTCCTGAGTGCAGGCAGAGGGGACATCCCACCTCCCAGATCCACGTGGGCACTCAGCACACTGATGTCAGCAGAGTGGAGTGGTTTACAAATGTTCCTCCAAATGTTTCCAAGTTTTTTCATGTTTACAGTTTGGTGGGATTTAAAAAACATAAGGCAGATACAAGTCCCCCATAGCAGCATGCCTGGCCTCCCTGCCTGGAGTGTTTCTCTGGTAGAAGACAATGGACACTCCTGAGCTGCTGCTGAGGAGCCAGAGCCCTGTGTGGGCACTCAGCATCTCCCCTGGGACCCTGTCTGGGTTTGTTCCTCTCCATGGCAGCGTGGTGGCACTGCCTGGCAGAGCTCTGCCAGCACCCAGGGCCCCTGAGCTCATCCTTCTCTGAGTGATCCTCCCCAGCAGCCCAGGCTCCCCTCCCAAGTGTGCTGCCCACAACTTTAAAATCCTTCAAAAATAGTCAATTTGTTCCTATAAGTATGAACCAACTAGTACTCACAGAGACATCAAATAAATCTACTTCATACATTATTTGTTAACTTCATCAAATAAAGTACAATTTTATGGTTTAAATGTCAATCTCCACAGCTCATTGAGTTCTTTAAAACAGCAGAGACTTGTCTGTTTACAGAAGCAAAAATTAGGCAAGCAGCTTTCAGCTGGTGTAGGGATCCCATTGGCTCATGTACAAGGAAGAATCATAAAATACATTTGATGTGGAGAGCATGCAATTTGACAAAGACAATTTGATTTGTCCATGGGTTTTAAAATATTCATCCCACTTTGATGGACTATAGTTTTATAAATATGGATTACCATTAACTGGCACAGGCAGTCGCTGCCTACAGTGTTCCGTGAAGCTTGTTGGGAATGAAGGCCTCCAATAAAAAAAATCATTATCTCTGCCTAAAAACGCTAATCAGTAACATTTGGTTCATTTGCAGCTCAGAGGTCAGTAATTCACTTTAACTGCTTCTGTGTTTGCAATGTTTGAGAGGAAAAAGAGTTCCCAGTTTTACTGCTCAGATGTAGAAGTGGCTGCTGCCAAAGAGGAAGTGCCGAGGCAGGTCAAGAGGACACGTGCAAAATTTAACTGCTGCTTCTGTCGGACAACTAAACTGCTTTTCTTTCTTAAGACAAGGAAAAAATAAGAAGTTCATAATAAAGGAAATAAAAAATAAATTTTAAATCCAGGGAAAACAATTATAAGATTAGAGAAGGCTTTTGTTGGCTTCAGATCCAAACCAAAGTCTGAGAGACCAGGTAAGGAGCATATTACGCACTTCTTCAGACCCATAGCAAATTCATTCTTGGAAAAGTGCTTTGTCTATAGTATGTCCACACAACCAAGCACCCACAGCAGAGGTGGTGAGTCCAGCGTGCAGCCCAGCGACCTGAGCAAGCAAAAAGCTTTGAGTTTCTAACAGCAATTCAACAGTAATTCAACTTGTGAAGTACATTCAACTTCCAGCCCAAAAGTTTATTCAAGTTAAGAAAACACATCCTCAGATTAAAAAGAGTATTGCACCACTGTCAATTTTCAGACGTTGCCATCAGGAAAAAAAAATTACATTTCAGGCTGACGAGCGACTAATCAAGGCAAGTGAAACGGTGCTGCAATAAATTACTCCGCAGCGAAATAAACCACACAAACAGACCGATGATAATAAATGTAAATTATTTCTCTGAAGAAATTTTCTTGGTATATGAGTAATACGAACCATCAGGAAGGAGTCTTCCTTAACATTAATTACAGAAAATGACAAGTGAGCTGATGACTGCGAAGGCTCATTATCTGAGAACATATTCACAACTTTGCAATTTGTGCGAGATGTACTCGGGCTAAATTAATCTCCCTTCTTTGCATGAGCCTCTTCTAATTTTCATGTTATTAACAGGTTTGCAGTATCACTCAGTGCTTGTCACTCTAATCAGGTTTCGGCATGTTCGCAAAAGCGAAGTGTCATTTATAAGGATAAGCCCTCATAATGGCGCTCTCTTTCATGTGGAGAATTCTACAAGGTTGCTTTTAATAAGGTCCTTTAATCATCTCCCTTTGCTCAACTTTTGGCCCCTCTGTTTTTTCATGAAGAGTCATTAAAAGACTTTGAAGTTCATCAAGGATGAAAAATTCATGACATTGTGGCAGGAAAAAGGCCAAGGGACGGAGGGACACGCCGGGCAGGGATGGGGAGCCGGGGACGGGCGCTCCCGGGCGCTGCCGGGCGTCCCCGCAGCGGAGCCGGCGCCGAGCCCGCCCAGCCGCCCCCGGGCGCTGTCCTGTGCCAAACCTGCGCGGTTCAGAGCTGCGAGGGACGGGCCGGCACCGCAGCTGCTCCGCCTGCAGCCGAGGGCAGCACGGGCAGCCGCAGCGGCATCCTCCGCGGCCCCGGCACAGGTTCTGCGGCGGCGCCGCCGGCCGGGGACTGTCGCTGTCCCTCCCCTCCGCCGGGCCCGGCCCGGTGTCAGCCCAGCTCCAGTGGCACCGTGGCATCCCCGTGACGCTTCGGCGGCCCCGCGGGGACGTCAGCGGCGCCGGGCCCGCAGCAGACCCGTCTCCCGGCCGGCAGCAGCCGCAGGGACGCGCGGAGCTTTAGGGAGCAGCGTTAATCAGAGGCGACATTTCTCGGGGTCTGCGGCATGGCCGGGCTGCTCGAGGTTAACCTTATTCCTCTTCTGTGATTTGATAACACTGGACTGGTGTTTATGCTGGAGCTTTTGAACACAATGGAAGGAGGGGGAGAACTTTATTAAATTTTTGAAATTCATTTAAGCGGGGCCAGCATAATGAATTGCCAGATCTTGTGTGCACATTGTCCCCGGAAGCAACAATAATTTAGGTAGACATAAACCAATATGTAGATTAAAAATGTTTAAGCCAAGTGTCATAAAATATATAAAAACATAAGGCAGAATTAACATATCAAAGTTTAGCATTATAAGTAATGACGGGTCAGATATAAGGTTATGTCTGCAAAATTGCATTTCAATATAATAAATCCATTCAAACTCTGTCCAGAGACACAAATTGAATCTATAGACAAAGCAACTGCAATCCATTGAATGCTATGAAGTATTCAAGTGAAAACAATGCATTTAGGAAAGGAAATTGAGTGTATTTTAAATATACAGGTGCTTGGAACTTCCATATCACTTTATGCTTCTGCAGATTTGTATACACTGCATACACAGCCTACTTTTGACAAAGTCCTCAAAATGATGAATTTCTGATGGAATACTTGATATTGCAGCAGATCTGTTATGCACCGCTTATCCTGTAACACAAACCATTAATAACAATCACGCTCCCGCTGCACTGAGCTCTCTTGTTAAGGTTTCAAAGCTCCTGCAACTCTGCATGGCCCGCGAGGATGAGGCTGCGGCCGGGCGAGGGCTGGCCCAGCCCCGGGCACCCCCTCGCTGCCTCCCTGCAGCTGCTCGGCTCTGTGGGCAGCCAGGGGCCTCCCGCCCTGCACCCCAGGACCTCCATCCTCCTCCTCTGCCCCAGCCCTGCTGAGTGGCATTTTCCCCACACACCTTTCTGCAGCCAAACTGTTCTATGCCCTAGTCCTCCCACCCCGGTGCCAGGGCTGGGGCCAGGGGGCTGATGAGAGCAGCAGTCCCTGGTGCTTTATCAATATCTGCTGGGCACAGCCCTCCCTGGGCATCGCTGACCTGTGCTGGCACTAACGCCGTGCTGAGAGGGGTGAGTGTGGGCAGCAGGACAGGGAGGGAACAGCCCTGCCCCAGCTTCTGCTCGCTCCGTGCTGCGGGCAGGGCAGGGCCACCCGTGACCCCAGCCCTGGCACCCTGCCCCTGCTCGGGGTGACACAGGTGAGCTGCTCGCCCGAATCCTGGGCACTGTGCAAGGGGGGGAGGCAGAGCCCTGCTGGTCCCCGGGCATGCTTGCTGGGGGGCTGCCAGAGCCAGGAGGGCCCCGTGGCTGCGGGAGCAGGATGGCACCGGGCAGGGGGCAGGGGCAGGCAGGGAGCCCTGCCACACTCGGGGGCTGGAGCAGCAGCGGCTGGTACCCCCTGCCCGGGCAGGGCAGCAGAGACGAGCCTCGGGAGCAGAGATGGAAGGGGCTTTTGGGAGCTGGTGTGATGGGGAGCACGGGCTTTAATAGACATGTTCATCTTTCGGCAGTGTGTTTTGCATGTAATAATGTCAGCACACTTCTCACTCTGGCAGAAATTCCACAGATAATTGGAAAGAAGTAAAAATGAAAACATTAGAATTTGCCATGTCATATGTTAACTTTTTATTATTGTATGATGCCAATGGTCCACTGACAGATGCTGTGTTATTAACATTTGATTAAAAATCACTTCAGGTCTAAAGCAGCCTGTTCAGAAGAGAACATCTTGACAAGCCTGGTGGTTTGTGATTGACAATTAATAACATTCTGTGTGTCACAACACAGATAGTGTGACTTATTGGTGCTGGTGTAATGCAACACTTTTCATTTGAGCTCTTCAAATTGGTACATAGAAATAGGAGAGAAAGAGCCTAATTCCGCTGACTTTGATTACAAACACGCTAGCCAGTAGAGAACTCTCCATCCCAGAGCAGACAAGACAGACCCTCATCCCAGACCTGCACTTCACAGGAAAGGACTTCGCATCCCGTTTCATCACCAAACTTCTGGGCAGGAGCTCAGTATTCAAATACATGGTTACACCAGTTACTTGCAGCAAAAAACTACAAATCTTATTTTACCAAAAATTAGAAGGAAAACATTCATTTATTTAGATATTAAAATAATTTGTAACTGGAAAGATGAATGGTCAGTCCTTCGTGGTTTGGTCAGGAACTCGTAATTGCACACTACTGCCAGTGAGGTCTGATGTCCATGTGTTTATAGGGAAATTCATTAAAAACATGTAAATTACATTCTTTGGGTGAGTTGAAATGTACCATTTCAATTGTCTTTGCTCTAGCAAGGGGGAAGTTCTGACAAACTTTGCTCATGCTCTTCCTGCTTTGAAATAAAGGCTTCGGCAGCCCTGGGCACCTTTCTGCCCAGAAAAAATGCTAAAAATGCTGCTGTGGATTCACATGCTGCACTGTGGCCACCAGAAATGTGGGCAGCCCTACATGTGAGCAGGCTGAACCTCTGCAAATCCAGGCAACCCCAGCCAGATGGGTCCTTGCCGTCCTCAATTCACTATTTATTGGAAACCCTTTGCCTGACTCCACTGGTCCCCAAGTGCCACGGTGTCTGCCCGCTCCTGCCCTGTCCCACACGTGGCTGGCACCCACCCGGTGTGTCCCTGCCAGTGCCACGAGGAGGCAGTGCCAGGGCCACCTCTCCAGGCCAGGGCTCGCTGTGCTGCACCCGTGTGCAAACAGCTGTGTGCTGCAGCAATGCAAACACTTCCCAGCCTTAATGCAGTAAGCAGGGGAAATAATTACAGATTTCCAAGGTTCAACAGGGAATACTTCTGAGAAATGCGTCCTCCACTGGGAGTTTCATAACCATTTAATCTAATTTTTCTTGATGTTTTGATCTTCCTTTTAAACAAGGCATTTGTCATTAGCTTTCAAGGAGACAAGTTGCTAATACATTACACTCTTAAAAGGCCCACAGTTAGTGTCAATGTCTTCTGATGGCTGTTCACTAACAGTACATGAAAGAATTGCCAGTGTCAGTTCCTTTCCACTTGGCTTCAGCCATGCTGGCAGGACGCTCCTGTCCCAGCCGTGCTGGCAAGGGCACTGGCGGGAGGGCACAGGTCTGAACTCAGCCTGCTCCCTGCACCTGCCTCTCCAGGCCGCTCACTGAGGTGCTTCTGCCACCTGCCTCATGCTCAGGTGATTCTGAGTTTCTCCTGATGTTTCTCAGCAGACACAACGCCAAGATATACCACGAAAAGGAAACACATGACCCTCGCCACAGCCATTCCTGCCCCCAGCGTGTTCTCTTGCTGCCAGTACAGGAGCACTTGGCAAACCCATGGCACGTGCTGTGCCCTCCAACCTGAGAAACCCCTGGGCTGCCTGGGCCCCTCTGGAGCCTCTGCTCCTCCTGCTCTTCCAACAGTGTCAACAAAGCAGGTAGAAAATATATTTTTTTCGCTTCTTGGATGACATAACTTGCATATTAAATAATAATGAACCAATAAATTACAAGAAACTAAACAACCAGAAGAATATGTATGTGAAGTTTGGAGTATTTATAAATGAATAAATCATTCATGATGTATAAAGTCTGTATAGACAAATGCATAATTTACTGAGCTTCATCACCTTTCACAACATCCCCACCTCCACCTGGCTGGTTTCAGAGCAGCTGTCAATCTCTGCAGAGAGGTTGGTGATCAGTGGATTGCAGAGATTGGCAGGACTCAGGCACGGAAGCATCACTAGCAGGAGGGGCACATCCAAACAGGGCATTCTTGGTTTTCACATCACCATAAACCCCCTGGTTTTCCAGGCAGCTCCTGAGAGGAACTCAGGAAAAGTTCCAGGCCCAGGGAGCTGTACCTGGTGTCTGCAGAGCTGCAGGAACAATGCTCTGGGAGCTCAGAGTGCTCCCAACCTCCCTGCTCCTTCCTCTTCTCACAGCTGAGACTCCTTGTTAACATCCCGAACACTTCTGCAGAATCTGGGGGATGGGAAGCAGGTTTGAACACCAGACCCTTATAGAAATCATCAAGATGAATTTAAAAGTCTGATTTTAGGCTTCTCTGCCCACATCCCTGAGCTGTGCTCCCCTCAAGAGGCTGGGCAGAGGCTGCTGGCAGGCGATGAGGCCGCCCTTCACCGTGGGCCACACACTCCTGACACAGTGTCGCTGCTCTTGGCCTGCATCACTTCTTTCCTAAACAAGGTAATGGTGAATAATGCATAGCAGGTACAAGTTTTTTGACAAAGAGTCGCTCCACAAAAGTGCTTTTTACTTGGGAGGCACCACAAACATTTCCAGCAGCTGCTGGAATTCCTGATGCCAGCCCCAGCAACTGTAGAAAAAGCTGCTACAGCCGGTTTTCTTTGCATAGCTCGTGTTGGCATTTCAGTGCAGAAATGCCCCAGGTTCCAGCCCCCTCCTCCCAGCCCGCACAGCGCGGTCCGTGCGCGCTCGGGGCGCGGCCCGGGAGGAGCGGGCGGGTTCGTCCCGAGGGGAAAGCGGGGCTGCTGCTGCTGCTGCTGCTGCTCTGAGCACTGCCGGCACTCCGACAGAGCCTGCCCCACCCCGGGCTTCCGATCCCCGACGGGCCCGGTCCCGCCAGGCTCCCCGGCCGGGAGCCGCGCTGCGCCCGCCCGGGCCAGTGGCGTTAGCCACGGAGGAGCCCGGTGGCCGCTGCGATGTGCGTGGCACCTGTCACACGGTAATTAATGGGTGGGGGATTGCTTTTGACAGGAATTCAATGGCCTGGAACAGACTTTGTGCCAGTCTTTCGTGCCTCAGGCGAAGTGCTTACTAAGTAATTTTATGGATACCAAGCTCAAACATTCCACAATTATCACTTCGGTGCATTAGCTGGGGAGAGGGAGGGCCTTACTGCTGCCAAGGCTGACCACCTGCAGCCCCACAAAGGCTGTCTGTCCCCAAAAACCGCTCTCCGGGCGCTCACCTGAGCAGCAGATTTGCTGCCGGCGCAGCTGGGCGGCGAGCAGCCCGAGGCAGGGAGGAGCCCCGAGGATGCTGTGCAGCCGCGCTGCTCCTAAATCCCCCCGAGGCCTCGGGACAGCAGTGTGGGCAACAGGCAGCTTCCTGCCTTGGGTCTGCACGCTTTCCAAGAGCCCAGGCGACGCCAGCCCTCCTGCCAGCAGGCAGACGCGGTGCCCGTCCCGCTGCGGGGCTGGCACTGCACGCAGCCCCTGCCCAGCCCCAGGAGCAGAGCTGCCCACCCTGCTGACCCTCTCAGGCCACCCACGCGGGTCCTGCTGACCCCTGGGAACGACTGGCAAGTGCAGGGTGTGTTCAGCTGAGAGATATCTTACTGTAAACAGAATATTGTTTTATATGAAGCCATTAAAAGGGTCCCTGAGGGCAGCCCTAAGTATATATTTTATTTTACTCTGAATCCCTGTTCTGACTTGGCTTTACAACAAAAACGTGTTTTCCGTATTTAAGCAGATGCAGTAAAGGAAAGGTCGTGACTGGTGCTGACATGGAAATCTCATCTGGCTCATGGGTCCCCTCAGGGCCTTTATGCTGTGTGGTACTTCAAACATATTTCAAAGTACAACACTAAATGTCACTCTTTAATAGACAGAGGCATTCCAAGTGTTTCTTGAATTTCCTTAGAAAGTGCTTCCCTGGAGCCAAAGGCTCAGCACCAGTTTGGTTGGACCCAGCACAGCAGGGACACCGATGGTGGCACTGGGAGGCCCTGGGGGGACGGAGCCTGGCAGCTGCTCATTGCAGTAGCCCAGAATCAGGAAGAACTGCAGAAAAGAAAAAAAGAGAATAACCCAAATCCCTTTGAAACATATACCATATTTTGAATTAATTTCCTTTTTTCCCTTTCCTCATCTGATTCTTCACACTCACTCAGCAGCTCTTTTGGGATCTGATTCAAGTTATTTTGATTTTTTTTTTAAGTATTTCACATCTTACACAATCCTCACAAGTCACTACAGCACAATCCCAGTCCTGAAGACTCTTGAAAGCACTTGGATCTTTTCCTGCTGCCAGGCCCAGGCTGGAGCGAGGATGAGTAGCCAGCCAGATGGCCTGGAAATTTATTTAGCTAATTCCTTCAACAAATAAGGAATTTACTGATGAGTCAGAGGGATTGACATTGGTCAGGAAGACCTGAACTTAGTGAATAATTTCTGCTTTAAAAAGTAGC
Source organism: Phainopepla nitens (assembly GCA_013400175.1). NCBI lineage: Eukaryota > Metazoa > Chordata > Aves > Passeriformes > Bombycillidae > Phainopepla > Phainopepla nitens. The sequence goes on along the minus strand of VXBQ01008090.1, from coordinate 106,994 downwards.
TAAAGCACTGAAAATGTTTAATTTCCTTTTGAGGGTTAAATTGGACCTAGTTTGAAAATGGACATTTTCATTTGCAGTTTATTTTGCACAAGGGAGAGACAAACACTCTACAGAGCCTCAGAGACCCAAAGGCTCCTGCTTAGCCAGGCTGATCCCAAAGCAAGACTCTGTTTCCCATTTTTTCTTATTTCTAGTTTGGGCAAGGAAAATCAGGAGAAGCCTGGTGGCTGCAGCTTTGACTCATGTCAAGAGCCATCAGCTCTGGCACCTCTGCCAACAGTCTGGAGGGGGGAATCAGCAGCTTCTTGCTGGGGCTCTCCACAGGGCCAGGATTTACAGTCAGTTTATGCCATGTGTACTGTATGCAAGCTTATTTTTCTCTTAGCTGCTATAAAAATTAAAGATTTAGCTATATACTGCAAAAGGTACTTCCAATTTTACGTAGTAGCATTTCTCTCCTATGATCAGGGCATAAATCCAGCATTTTCATTATGTCTATAAATTACTCCATATCAGCAGGGCAGCTACAGGTCACCTCAGCAAGGTCAGATAAACCTGTGGAACTCCTGGCTGCGCTGCTGACATTGAATTTCTCACACACTTTGGGACTACTTTGGGTCTTTCCTTGCTATTGAATGCAGCTGTTGGAAAGAGCTCTTCTAACAGCAATTTCTTACTCCTGAATATTTACCAAAGGCTGCCCGGGGCAGTGGTGGAGTCACTGTCCCAGGAATTATTTAAAAAAATGTGTAGATGTGGCACTGGGGGACATGGGCTAGTGGTGGCCTTGGCAGCGCTGGGTTAGTGGTTGGACTTGATCCTCTCAGAGGGCTTTTCCAACCTAAACAATTCTATGATTCTATCCTTATCCCGCCTGTCCTCACAAATCTCATTTGCTGTCATCACTGTGAAAAATAAAATTTTGTAGTGTAAATGGAAGCAAATATTTGATGTCACATGGAGCTTTCTTTGCATTAATTAGCAATTTACTGAATAAATATTGCTGTGCAAACCAACAATCAGTATCTTATAATTAAAAGCTTGTTCATGTTTATCTGCAATCTTTCCCCAAAGACAAAACCCTGTGAAAACCACAGGGCACAGGTGTTTCCAAAATGAGAGAAGTGTCAATGTAAAGAAACTCCTTGAAATCAAAATGCTGTCATCAGTGTGGAGTGCCAGACCCACCGGGCTGGAGCTGGCACTGATGCAGGCACAGCTGGGCTCTGTGGGGTTATCCCAGCCTGCTCTCAGCCCTGTGGGGTTATCCCTGCTCTCAGCCTTGTGGGGTTATCCCTGCTCTCAGCCTTGTGGGGTTATCCCTGCTCTCAGCCTTGTGGGGTTATCCCTGCTCTCAGCCTTGTGGGGTTATCCCTGCTCTCAGCCTTGTGGGGTTATCCCTGCTCTCAGCCTTGTGGGGTTATCCCTGCTCTCAGCCTTGTGGGGTTATCCCTGCTCTCAGCCTTGTGGGGTTATCCCTGCTCTCAGCCTTGTGGGGTTATCCCTGCTCTCAGCCTTGTGGGGTTATCCCTGCTCTCAGCCTTGTGGGGTTATCCCTGCTCTCAGCCTTGTGGGGTTATCCCTGCTCTCAGCCTTGTGGGGTTATCCCTGCTCTCAGCCTTGTGGGGTTATCCCTGCTCTCAGCCTTGTGGGGTTATCCCTGCTCTCAGCCTTGTGGGGTTATCCCTGCTCTCAGCCTTGTGGGGTTATCCCTGCTCTCAGCCTTGTGGGGTTATCCCTGCTCTCAGCCTTGTGGGGTTATCCCTGCTCTCAGCCTTGTGGGGTTATCCCTGCTCTCAGCCTTGTGGGGTTATCCCTGCTCTCAGCCTTGTGGGGTTATCCCTGCTCTCAGCCTTGTGGGGTTATCCCTGCTCTCAGCCTTGTGGGGTTATCCCTGCTCTCAGCCTTGTGGGGTTATCCCTGCTCTCAGCCTTGTGGGGTTATCCCTGCTCTCAGCCTTGTGGGGTTATCCCTGCTCTCAGCCTTGTGGGGTTATCCCTGCTCTCAGCCTTGTGGGGTTATCCCTGCTCTCAGCCTTGTGGGGTTATCCCTGCTCTCAGCCTTGTGGGGTTATCCCTGCTCTCAGCCTTGTGGGGTTATCCCTGCTCTCAGCCTTGTGGGGTTATCCCTGCTCTCAGCCTTGTGGGGTTATCCCTGCTCTCAGCCTTGTGGGGTTATCCCTGCTCTCAGCCTTGTGGGGTTATCCCTGCTCTCAGCCTTGTGGGGTTATCCCTGCTCTCAGCCTTGTGGGGTTATCCCTGCTCTGCTCTCAGCCTGCCAGGGAGCACCCAGCCCTGGGCTTGCTCCAGCTCAGGGCTTGTGCAATTAGAAAACATCTGCCCTAAAACCATTCCATGTTGTTCCCAACACAGGATCTCCATCCCTGCACTGTCATCCATGGCACGCTTTCCTCACCACTTTCCTTCTTGGGTGCTTGTGTTCCACCAGTTAATGTTCTGCAGAGTCAAACCACAAGATCCTCTCATTCTGCAGAAGTCATACATCAGTGAAAATAAACACCTGAGTCCAGACCCATTTGTGTCTGACCCAGAGCCTGTTGCCAGAGCCCACAAAGATCTTTAGTCTCTAGATTTCCCATGGTCAAACAAAATAAGGTCTGAGTGGCATTAAATATCACTTCTGCATTACACACATTTTTCTCTCACACAGAGTGTCATAAGTGGATAAAGAACCTGATATTGTGGGTACCTAAAGCCCAGCACAGCTTCTGCTGAGGGACCTTCAGGGATAAGAGGCCAGTGTGCTGTTAAAGATTAAAACCCAACCGTCTGCTTTTATGCTTGAGAGTCCTTCGCGACTCCCCGGTGACATCACATTCATCTCACTGTATTTGAAAAATGCATTTAAATGTCAAAACTAAAGTACCCAAACAAGGGCTCCTTAGCACACTAACTGTTAACACATTGCTGAGCCAAACGCCTTCCCCAAGACATATGGGGCCGACTCTATCCATAAAATATACCACAAGTAACACACAAAGTCCCAGAGGAAATAAATACTCTCCGCTCTAGTCTGACCTGGTTTTTCCTCCCAAAACACACTTGAAGACATGTTTCACTGCAGGAGTGGACATCAATTTCAAATACCTTGGCACAGCACTGCACCTCCTCCTGGCTGAGGAGACGCTCCAGGCCAGGGCTGTGCGGCTGCGTTCAGAGGAGGGGCTGTGGACATGGGGCTACTGCCAAGGCCACTCACTGGGTATGCTTCACCCCAATTGAAATAAAACTGTTCAGATCAATGAGCTCAGTAATTTACTTCAGACAGACCTAATCAGTGCAAGGTAAAAGAGAGGCAACTTTGCAAAATGTAAATGAACCCGACGCCAGAGACACAAGTAATGGGAATTCAATGGCAGCTGGTGCCAGAGCAGCAGAACCATGAGCTGTCCCCGATTCCAGCTACTTGGAATACAGAAAAGGTGCCAGAGGAATAAGCTCCTTCCCCTTGCCCTGCAAAACTGTGGAAGCAGGGTGCTCAGCTGGGGAGGGAGAAGCAGCTCTGCCTGCCCTGGGGCTCACTGATGCCCTAAACACCCCAGAACACAGGGATAACAACCTGCTGGGACTTCCCTCCTCCCTGTACAAGTCCCAGTACTGCTGACAGTGCAGAAGGAAAATGGCCCAGACCATCCAGACCCCAGACAGGAAAGAGAAACTGCCCACAGCCAGTGGCTATTGGAGAGCCAGGATCAGTGGGAAGGGCAGAGGCAGGGAGAACTCCATGCACCCAGACCATAAAGCTCAGCCCCATATGCTGTGAGCCCCATTTTCCTGCTGGAGCAGAGCCAGCCCTTGGCCAGCCCCAGGGTTGGGGGGCTCCAGGGAGCAGCCCTGGGGAGGAGCAAAATGCCTGTCTGCTCAAGGAAGCCCAGTTTTCCTTGGGCAATGCAGGAATGAAGCCAGGGCACGCAGTGCTCGTATCACAGTGCTGGCACCACCGAGGCAGCAACAGCTTTCTCAGAGAAGAGCAGTTAGGTCTTCATAATGGACTGCAACTTTCTAGAATAATTTAATTTTTTCCTACTGTTATGATGCCAGAATTTCAATCAGACAAAACTGTATAATGGATTTCTTTTGCTGGGCATGTTACATAAATTGCATATTCAAGTACTATAAAATATTTGTAACAGACAGGTACTTCTCTAAATTGGGTCTGACAGTAAGCGATGGTGACTGGAATATTTATGCGATGGCACCTATGCAATGAGGCAAAATGCAGGGTATGGGACTCGGAACACGGCGGCAGGAATCCCACAGAGGTTTCCAGCTTTTCTGCCCTGCTGCACCGCGCTCCCCGGGCAGCTGAGCCTGTGCCCGGTGCCGCCGGGGAGCAGCGGCAGGGTCTGTCATGCAGAGAGCCCTACAGCAGGGGCTGGGGAGGTTCTGCCTCGCTCCCTCCCTCCTCCCAGGACTCAAAGCCCAGTTATTTTGCCTCTCGGCACTGCTGTGCCCGGAGGCAGCAGCGCTGCTGAGGGAGCAGAGGACTGCAGTCTGCAGGGAGCAGGGAGCAGGCTGCCCTGCCCAGGGGGGCCTGGACCAAGGCTGCTCCTTGTCCAGGGCAGCTGCTCCCAGCTCTTGCTCAAGTCTTGCTCTGTTGCCAGAGCTTCTCTGAGGCTGAGCACTCCTTCTGGTAACAGTTCCTTGACAATCGCAGTTGGCAGGACCCTACTTCGCTATTTACAATTAAAATATTGTATTGATACAAATAGGCTTTGGCAGGTGCTTCAAGAGGTTTTTAATTGAATGATTATTGTATTAAATAACTGCTTTTAATGGAGCATGAACTTGCTTAAATGATGACTGTAGAGCTACTGAAGGTCCAGAAAACTTCCCAGGTATTTCCAGCTTTTCACAAATAAGTATGTCTTGCCAGCAAAAGAATTTCCTGGCTGATCGTGGAGGGTGGCAAGGTGGAGGCTGCCAGTCCTGTGCCGAGCTCTGGAGCTGTGGCTGGCGGTTCCTCAGGCTGCTGGGGCAGCCCAGCACGGCCCTGCCCAGGTACACGTGCTGCTCCTGGAGCAGAGGATGAAGGGGAGGAAAGCTGGGCTTCGTTAACCCTGACCACAGGTCAGCTGCAGCACCAGCCCCCTGGGAGCCCCTGAACCACCTCCCCGGAACACACCCTGACCCCCAGCCTTGTGGGGCTTTGACTCCTGCAGGACATTCGGGGTCATTTCAGCCTGTCATGAGAAACCTCTGTGTCACAGACACCTCCGCCTGCCTCCCTTCCACAACGGCTCACGTCAATTTGCATTATGCACGAATAGCAGAAGCAAACATGAAGATGAACCCTCTGAAAAAGGCTTGCACAGCTCTTCAGCATGGGCAGAATTAATCACAAATAATAATTACCATACCAAGAGATAATAGTTCAGCAGCTCAGCCTGGCCTCTCAGCTCCTGGGCGAGTAGGACCGATCCAGGCTGGGAGAAGCAGCAGCCACGGTGCATCCCAGCATGAACCCCCTCCCTCCACTCCCCCCACTCCATTTATTAAATCATCACTCACAATAATTCTGGATTTCATGATTTATCAGATCAGAAGAGCAGCACCACACCAGCAAACCCCAGCTTGTGCAGTGCTCAGCACCCCTTTAACCTCCTGCTCCCACTCACAGCAGCACCTTTGCTGCCCCAGGACAAAATGCTCCCTGGCCCTGGGGTCACCACAGAGGTGGCCACCACCAGCCTCCTTCTGCGTGCCAGGGAGGCTTCCAGCTGATGCAGCCTCATGACAGCAATGGGCACTATTAGTTTATTGCCTCCATTAAGGCTCCAATAACTTAACAACAGATCAATAAACCATTATTAGCCTCCAGCCTTGAAAACCCAGTCACCCCAAACCCACCCAGCTCTGACAAGCTCACAGTTTCTCATCAGGAGGACAGCTTGTTTACAGTCTGGCTGCCCAAACACTCCTTCCTGCAGGAAGGGCTCCCCCCACTCCTCCCAAAAGGAGATGAGGTCTCCCGAGGTGGCAGGTGAAGGTGCTCTGTGGGGCTGAGTGCCAGGGCTGCTCTGTGAGGGTTCTCCTGCAAAGCCCCATGCCCACAGGGCACCCCTTCCATGGGGCACCAGGGCTCCCCACGCTGCAGCTGGGTCCTCCCAGGGCATGGCAGTGTCCCCAGCTCGGCCACAAGAGCCCCCAGCCTCTCCTGATCACTGTCACATAAAAATCAATATTGCTCCTTCAGCTTTGAAACACCTGTATGGCTCTCACTGTAAGAGAGCATTTGCAATTTGAAGTGCTAATGATTTACTTTGCTAAAAAATTAATTCAGCAATTTTCTATAAATTATATACAGCTCAATAATAAAAAAAAATATTTCTACATTTGGAAGCTTTCCATTACTGGTCCTGTTCCTCTGCAGAATAAAATCACTTTTCAGAAACAGAACTATCTGAAAGTATTTTCTAAGGAGTGATATTGAATTGATACATTAGAGGAGAAAGTTGGGCTCCTTTTGTAGGATTCATACATTTCACAATAGTCTGAACAAAGGAAGTTGTCTCTGAATGCCGTAATTTAGTCCTGAAAAAGTGACAAACAAATAATTCCAACTAAACTAGAGAAAGAAAAGTAGTGACTTTTAATTATGTAATCTTTTTTGATGAATTTATTTCTGACAGTTTTATAGGCTGACAAGAGAAAGTGTTTTATATGCAAAAAACATTATTCACTCTCAGCTGTTAAAGCATAAAAATTGTCAAATGATTTTAATACAGTTTTAAGTTTAATGTTTCTTGTCAGAAAAAAAGTCCACAGCAATTACTGAGTCACATGGCCCTTAATTCTTTGTTTCTGACAGCAAAAACAATAAAATATGGTTTTGCCCAAACATTTTACTGTACAGATTTATGAGGCATAAAAGACACCTGTTTTTCTTATTTCTTTGCATTTAAGGAACTAAACTTCCAGGCATTTCCAGCATAAGACACCCCCCTTAGCCTGAGCAGGTTCTTACAGAGGGGTTACACCTGTCTGTGTGCACACCTGGGCTCCTGTGCAAACACCTGCCCCTCCATGGATGCTGGCATTTGGGAAGCCCCTTGGTGAAAGAGAAGCTGCTGCACTTCCTAGCAAGGAGTAGCACTTACCTTCCCCAAACTTATGTCCTTCAATGGAATAAGGAAATTTAACTCTGTCCCCAGCCCACTGAAAATTCAAATATTTTTCAAGGAGATGGGGGACAACATAAAAATCCAGCATCTCTCCTTTCCAGGGGTGAGGTGCTGTGGCATTTAATGGGCTCTGAGCTGCTCTCTGCAGCGGCAGGCCTGGACTGCAGGGAGAGGCAGAAATGGGCACAGCCACCTCTGGGACCTGAGCACGGCCCCGTGTCTCTTCACCCAGAGGCTGTCGGTGACACGGGTGTGTCACAGCCCTGGCGTGCAGGGAGGTGCCGCAGAGCAGAGCCTGTGGCCAAGGTGCCAGCAGGCGCTGTCCCACAGCCCCTGTCCCTGAGGCTCCTGCCTGCAGGAGAGCTGGGGCACGTCACGGCCTGAGAGGGCTGTGAAAGCATCGTAACTGATGGCTTTTAATATCAGAATAATGAAACCAAGCCCAGAAATATTAATCTTTTTAAAAATGTAAAGAACCTGGGCTCTGTTTCCATGGCAAACCACATCCTGCACATTATCTATCACCTGAGGATTATGGTGGCATGGTAAACAGAGGGGTAAATACAGGAGAGAGGCCCTGTTCTGCTCTCGGCAGATACAAGCTGTGCTGCCAGCATAAAAGCATAATGGCATTTTCTAGACCAGCCCCCTCAAAGCAGCCACGCTGCTGTGCTTTCTCCTGCATTTTCCATGCAGGTTTCCCCTGCCCCTGGGCTGTGCCCGAGGCACCCCTAAATCCCCTGGTCAGCTCCAGACCCAGCATCCCCCTGCACCAGCAGGCTGGTCCACCACAGGGACTGGTGTATGTCAGCAGCACAGGTTGTTTAGATTGGGTTTTTCATGTCCTCATACCCTCCCTATCCAAGCAGAAAGCAAAAATCCTACCCAAACCCCTCCCAACGTCCAGGAGTTTGCAAACCCCTGCTATAAATAGACCTCTAATAGGAGCTGTAATAGGATACAATTTATTTCCAGATCTGATGGGCTGACCTTCATCATCACTCGAGGCTCTACTTGTCATGAATTATGGGCAATTCACTCACTAGTGGAAATAAATTGTATTACCAGTGCTCAGTATCATGTCCTCGCACACAGCACAGGGGTGGCAGCTCCTCCCTGAGCTGCTGGGCCCAGCCTCCCCCAGAGCCCCTCTCTGGGCAGCCCCTGGGCAGGAACCACAGCTGGGGGCACTGGGAGGGGCTGTGCCAGGGTGCCGAGCAGTGGCTGCTGTTTGTGCCACCCGGCAGGGACAAGCCCGAGGCACCCGTGCCCCTCGGGGTCACACCCGCTGCCCCCTGCTCCATCCCGGGCATGCAGCCGTGTCCAGAGGGAAACACATGGCCCGCTGGGGACCAGGAGCAAGCTGGGGCTGCTGCTGCTGCTGCCGCTGATCCTCGTGCTGAGCAGAGCAGCTGCCGCCTCCTGCCCTGCTCGCCCCACCCCTGCTCACCCCGCTCCTCACAGGTAACGGGATCAGGAGTCGTGAGAAAAGGAATCACCGCATTAATCAAGTTAAGATCAATATAAGCAAAAGCAGTGAATACCAGAAAAAGCCATGCAAGTGTTATAAGCTGAGGCTGCAGTGCCACTTGGGAACACAGCCCCTGTGCCAGCCTGTCCCTCCCAGCCACCCCCTCGCACTCCAGCATCTGTTCATTCTGCCAGACCCTGCTTAGTGGGGGAAACAGATGTGCAGAGCTATTCAACAAGCACCAAACGCTGAACCAAAACAGGTCTGGGAGAAAACAGCCTGTGCTGGTCCAGGCTGAGGTGTGGAGAGCCCGCATGAGCTGCCCAGCTCCCAGGGCTGTGCCCGGGGCTGAAGCTGCCCTCACCCGTGCCCACAGCCCAGCCCCGTGTCGAGATGCACAAAAAAGGGTTCCTTGAGCTGTGCACTGATGGGCTCCTCACAGCTCACACCAGAGACGAGCTCATGGTTAGAGTTACACAAGGAACACATCAGGCAGGAATTCATTATTTCCTACTAGAAAATGTGTACCTGGAATTCTCCCTAAAAAACACGAACAAGCAGCTCAGACTTGCTGAAAACAGCAACCCCACTCTTCCCCACTCCCTTTTTCGCCAGTGCGTCCTCACCCCTGCCTACATGACAAAAATTCATTCATGGCAAGAGTCTATATCACAGTTTTTCAACAATTCTTCAAGGCCCAGTACAACCAGTGGTCACACACAAGATAAATTATAATCCATGGCATTAAAGAATAAGCCATCCATTAGCACACAGGGCCCGGTGGCCCTGATGGGATGTGGAGACCCGAGGTAAGTTTTATTTGTTTTGAAAGTTGCTCCACACATACAAACTGCAGTCACCTTTTAGAGTAACATTCTTGTACAACCTAGTTCAAGCTTATACAAGAATCAAATTCCAGGTAAGACCAAGCTGCTGTTTCTTGAGGAGATTAACTGAGATTTTTCCGCACAGCACAGAAAGCCGCAGCAAAGGAATGCCACATGAAGTGGCACAGAGCAGCTCTAACGCTGAGCCTCCTCCCTGGCAGGGTGCAGGTAACCTGGACAAGGGGGTGGCTGGTGTCCCCCACCAGGGGAAGTGATCCCTTGAACCTGCAGCCCCCTCTGGGCCGCCGAGCCGTGCCCTGAGAGCCACGTGGGGAGCCCTTTGTGGGGATTCTACTGGTTCCAAAGAGAATGAGGGGTCTCTGAACCCTTCCCCGGGGTTCTGCAGGGCGCACCTGGCTCTGCACACACAGGTGATTTTCTAGGAAAAGGATATTGATATGAGGGCTGCAGAGGTAAGCAAGAGACTCCGGATATCCTGGGCACTGTGTTGCAGTGAGAGGGGGACACCAAGGACACTGCAGGCAGATTGATTTCCACATGTTCCGTGTTTTCCTGGGAGCTGGTGTGGCCATGCTGGGTGATAGAGTCCCTGTTCCCGTGCCAAACAGCCAAGACCTCCAGGCCTTTGTTGCAAAAATCTCACTTTGTTTGGAATGATTTAAATAGAGTAAAAAGAACTGTTTATTTTTAATAATAGATGATTATTGTTCATAAATCATAAATGTATCACAATTATTTTTGCAGAAAGCCTCTTACCCAATATATGTTTTTCAAGCAGGAAGATGGTACCAGGGTACTTCTCCTATTTCTCCTGTCTTCCCAGCTGCAGATGCACAGTGAATCCTAATTAAAACCTTTAAGTCTTATTCCATTTACAAGGAGGAGTGTATAATTTTTCTTTTAGCTTTTTTTAATACAGGGTCTCAATGCCCATTACAAAAATTCCAATGCATCTTTGAAGTTAGCAGCTAATTATATTTCTCCAAGTTATATATCTGGAGTTCTAGATGGGGAAAAGGCAATTACTTTTTCTCTCATTTAGCATAACAATCTCTGAAGCTTTACTGGCGCTCCAGTGAGTCATGCTATAGATCAGAGCCCGGGCTGGAAAGGAGGAATTTGGGGGGAAGGCAGGATGCTTGCTCAGCTCTGCCGGGCTCTTTCCCTTGTTAGCATGCTCTCCCCACCAGGACACTCGCTAATTGTTTGTGGAATGGCCGCGGTGCTTTTTGCCCGGGCAGCTTTGCCGGGGAGGTCATTCAGCGCATTCATTACAGGGCACCTGCTCGCGCTGCTGGAGCAAAGGGCTGTCAGCATTTTCCAGGAGTTTATAACTTGGCTGCAAATGTTTGCATGGAGCTGAAAATTGTTGCATGATTTCTCCCAGGCAGAAAGCGGCTGCTTCAGCCCGTTTGTTCCTGTGTCACTTTGCTCAGGTGCTGCTGGCAGCGCTGCTGGCACCTGTGAGCCCCTGCCTGCCAGGCTGGGACGGGATTGCTCCGTGCTCTGCAAGGGGAAACCCTCCCTCTGCCTCTGTCCGTCTCGGCAGAGCAGGGACAACAGGATGGCAGCTGGGCATCCCTGGGGCACAGAGCCGTGGGACACCCCAGGTGAGTGGCAGGGACACAGGGGAGGGACACCTGGTGGACTGCTGGCCACGGCAGCCTTGATCTTTGGTAGCTGAACTGCTGTGAGCTTCATTTTAACACTCCTCAGCCACCTTTCCTGAAAGATCTATTACACTTGAAGCATCTTGCCTCCTTCTCAAAATTGAACTTTAAAATGCTCCCAGAAATGGGGCTGGAATTTGTGCCCAGCAATGTGTGTTTGGCCAAGCTGTGGCGTGCTAATTGTCCCTGCATGACAAGGAGTTTTGTAGGTTTCCTGCTCATCAAGGCTGCACTTGTGATTATGTGAGGAAAACAAACCAAAACAAAACACCAAAACTAAAACCAAACTAAAAAACCCTAGAAAAAAATTAATTCCCTTGCACACCCTGGAACAGCAGGAGAGACCAAAGCTGGTTCCCAGCTGGTTTCTAGCTCAGGGCCATATTCCTACCCCACAGCAGGGAACACCACACTGGTCCACACCAGCAGACAGCGAGCTCACTGTCCCTGGCAGCTGATTTATTCCTTCTGCTTCTGGATCTGTTTTGTTGCTGGGGAAGTCCTAGACCACTGACTGTTTTCCAAGACTTGTCTGTGACACTGACACCAGAAGTGGTTTTGGAAGCAAAAGGATGGAAAAGGATTCAAATGAAAGGAGCCCAGAATTGGTGCAGATAGCTCTGTTTGCATTGGGATTGTTTGATTTCCTGCAAACTCTCACATCTTTACAAACTGGAGAAACGCTGCTGGCCTCAGATCCAGGACACTGTCTTTCCCTCCCACGGGGCCCACGGTCCCCGGCTCAGCCGCTCTCTGGTGGGAGCTGTGGTGCCCAAGCTCCTCTTTGCAGGGCTCTCCCTGCCCTGGGGGCTCCCAGAGCCGCTCTGTGCCCGGCCCGGTGTACAGGGACAGTGACACTGAATGTGCCTCCGGCACCCCGGGCCGGGCACAGCCAGCTCTCGTGGGGACCCAGCCCTGCTCTGGTCAGCGAGAATGGGGCACCCCCTGTCCCCGGCACCCCTGAGCCCAGCCGGGGCACCCCATGTCCCTGGCACCCCCAGCCCCCGGCACGGCCTGTCCCCGGCACCCCCAGCCCCCGGCACC
>VXBQ01008090.1:49318-60994 GCA_013400175.1 Phainopepla nitens | reverse complement strand
CACGGGGGGACACACAAGGACACGGGGGGACACTAGGGGACACGGGGGGACACTAGGGGACACGGGGGACACGGGTGGACACAAGGGAACATGGGGGACATAGTGGAGACACGGGGGACACCGGGGAGACACGGGGCAGGGAGGCACCATGGCGACAAAGGGCACCAGGGACAGTCAGGACACAGTGAGCACCACGAAGGTGCAGGGACGCAGTGGGAGCACGGGAGGCACTGGGGATATGGGGGGACAGGGCCACACTCGGCTGAGGGGCACCAGGGACAGGAGAGGCGCAAGGACCTCAGGGAGAATTTGTGGCACATGTACATAGGCCTGCAGGGCACAGGGAGAGGCCATATGAGGGACAGAGAGAGGCCAAAGCCGCGAGACAAGGCTCAAGTGGATGGGACGTGCTGAAGCGTGGCACTTCCCTTTTACCCTTTTCTTACTCTCCTCCTCTTCCCCATTCCGCCACGCCTCCCGCAGCTCCCCTGCCCTCTTTGCCGGGTCACCAGGCACAGTCACTCTGGCCCAGTGCCCAGCCTGCTCTGTCCTGAACAGCCCATGGCAGCCCAAGAGCCAAGCACCACTTTGGGACCTAGGAAGCTGCTGCCCCATCATGACAGGGGTCTGTTCAAGGACGACCTCAGAGTCACAAATATCAGCACAAACAAGACATGCAAATGGGGAAGGAGCCACCACAGCTCAGCACAGTGGATCACTGTTTGGGAACAGCCCAACATTCATAAAGCAGCCGAAAAACCAACTTTTTCTTGTTGAAAATAATTATATCTTGTCAAGTTTGGTGGCATCTGCAAAATATCTATTAATCTAAATTATATGATACCTAAAGAGCAGAACTGGGAGCTGTGCTAATGGTGGTTGTTTCCTCAGACTTTTAGAAATGGAATTAGTATGTTCACACAGTTGGTGCTCCCTCACCAAGGAGCTGCCAGAGCTAGAGGAGCCAGCCTGTCCTGGAGGTTGGCACCTACCCCTCTCCCTGGGTGACACCCATCCAGCTCAAAGCATCACCTTAAAAAGAGTCCAGTTCCTGCTGTGCAGATGGGGTTGGGGGTCCTTAGCTGTGGCCTTTGCAGAGTGTCCTCCCAGTTGTCCCCCTGTCCCTCCTGCCCATGCTATCTGCTCAGGGCTGTGCAGGAATCCTTGCAGCTATGGAACAGAACACTAGCCCATGATCCCGGTGTCCCTCTCTGCAGGGCCCTGCCCAGGCTGGCAGGGCTGTATCGGGTCAACCTTGACACACTCAGGAGATTAAACACAAATCTTCTGGTTTTGCTGGCCAAGAAACCACAGGCAATGGCTGAACGAATTTCTTCTCCTTTTTGCCATGAAGTAAATGTTGTTCCCTACCCAGGGGCACTGCCTGTGCATCTGCTGGGGAATGCCTAAATATTAAGGAGGGCTCCAGATATGAGGAGAGTCCTTTGGAGAGCCCTGGCTCTCTCCACTTCTGCCTCTGCCGACTGGGGAGAGCCCCTCTATGTGTGAAGTCAGGGCTCCTGAAAGAGAAGGCTATGGTCATAGTAGGGATGGATGAAAATGCCTGGTGCTGCATCATGAGTCCTAACAAGCTTGTGCCCACGTGCCTGGGAAGCAGAGACTGGGAAGGGCCAGACAGGAATGTGGCAACAAGCAGATTAAGGCACAAAGCCGCCTGAGCTGAGCTGTGCAGAGCAGCTCGGCTGCCCCGAGCAGGCTGTGGCTGATCACCCGACGTGTCCCAGGCTGCCTCCGCTGCAGCACAACGAGCCCTGGCACAGAGCAGCCTCCTGGCACCTCTGCTCTGCAGCCCTATCTGCACTTGCACATCTGTGCCACCGCAGCTGCTGCCAGCCGTGGAGACAGCCAGCCCTGCCTCTAGCCACAGCCGCCATCCTCCCGGGCTCCTGCAAGGCACAACTCTGCTTGGCAGCTGAGGCCAAGGGCTTTTGCTGGCCAGAGAGGATGGGAGAGCTTCTGGAGTGCGGCGTGCCCGGCTGTGCCCCTTCCCCGTGCCGTGGCACCCGTGAGGCCAGAGCCAGGGAGCGAGGTGGGCAGGGGGAGCAGGGGAAGGGCCGCGAGGCCAGAGCCCGGCGCTTTGGCTCAGGTGCGCTCCTCACTGCCACACGCAGGGAGCCATTCACCATTTCTCCTCTCGTTGGCACCACGGTGCTGGGCAGCTGTGGGGCTGGGGCGGGGCTGGGGCTGCTCTGACCCCTGCCGTGCCCGCGCTGATGGCTGCAACTGGCCACCAGTGGGGTCTTCCAGGCCCCACTGATCCCAAACTGCAAATCCCAGCAGCTGGCACCTGAGCACCATTGGAGAGAGGAATGACCACCAGCAATCCCCTCATCTGTGACAGCCGGGGCAGTGCAGGGTCAGAGGGAGGCACAAAGGAATGGGCAGCAAAGGCATCTGGGGAGGACACTGGGCAGCAAAGGGTATGGCTTGTCCGTGGGGTCGACAGGCAGTCCCAGTGCCGTGGAACACTCCTGGCAAGCAGAGCTGCCCAAACTGGCCCCTGCACGTGGCTGCCCAAGGTGAGGAGAAACAGGTCCCCAAGGAACGAGCACCAAGGCTTTGGCTTCAGCCACGGCCTGTGGCCGGGCAGCACAGCTGAGCTGGGCTGAGCTCCGGGCGAGCAGGAGCTACCTGAGCCCCGCGCGGCCGGCGAGGCGGCGCTGAGTGACAGCAAACACCAGCGCTGCACCAGAGGCAGAGCGGGCTGTGACAAACAGTCACTAGAAAATAATAAAGTGGCAAAATAATTCTGCATCGGACACACTTACCAGAGCATAAAGAGTCTGAAAAGGAGACAACATCTTGTATCATCTATCTTCCTTAAATACCCAAGCTGTGACAAAGTGGAAAGCAAAATTATGATGAATGATCGGACATATTTAGTCTGTACCTGTGCTCTTTAACTAGGCCT
This sequence comes from Phainopepla nitens, assembly GCA_013400175.1. Taxonomy (NCBI): domain Eukaryota; kingdom Metazoa; phylum Chordata; class Aves; order Passeriformes; family Bombycillidae; genus Phainopepla; species Phainopepla nitens. The sequence continues at coordinate 58,062 of VXBQ01008090.1, read as the reverse complement.
GGTGAAATGGGTGCTAATGAAAAGCAGAACACCTACCAAAAAGAGGAGATTTCATTGAAAACAAGTCTTTATTACAAATTGGCACTTCGTTTTCATAAAGTGCATAATGAAGGTGCATATTGTGACATAAATTAAAACAGGCAAGTGATGGGTCAGCACTGCAAAACATTACACAAAGACAAATCACCAGTGAGCCCTCGACAATGGCTGTATCTCATTTACAATTTTTCGAGTACATTTTCAGATTGTGAGGGAACATGGCGAGGTTTTGTTCATAAACGGCATGCCATCATTTATTTTACTGCCTCATTTGAATATGATGAATACTGTAGCCCTTTATTTGTTCACAACAACCAAATAATTGTAGATCCGTGGGTTTCTGGGCAATTAATCACATTTTTTTCCTCCAACAATCCACTATAAACATGACATTGAACAATAAAATACATTAACCTCTGCTTTGCACAGAAACTTTGCTTATTTAAACACTGCAAGGGTACCGGCTCCTGTTCTCCTCCCAAACGGATCCTGACATGCTGCCGGACGCTCTACCGTTGTGGCCCCCAGGATCTAGCAAAGGGGTGAGCGCCAGCTCCCGGGGGGATGGCAGCCCCTGGGGCCCGGCTGTGTCACCCTGGCAGCAGTGTCACAGCCACGCCCTGACATTTGTGTCGCCTGCAAGCGATGCCACCAAGAGGACAGCTGCCCGCACTCCTCGGGTGCTGCGCTGGGTGCGAGGGGGCCGGCGGAGCGGCGGGCACCGGGCGGCGAGGGCAGCGCAGCACACCCGGGAGCCCATCCCGGCACGGCCGGCCGTGGCACAGCCGCCCTTGGCACCGCCGCCCTTGGCACCGCAGCTGGCAGCCCTGTACTTTCCTAGGAGCAGGACAGCGGGATGGTGGCCCTTTCGGGATAGAGGAGCTTGTGTGAGGCTCCTCTGCTTGTGTGATGAAAGCTCTTCCTTTGGGTGCAACTAGTTATGAGCAGGATCATGTCAGTGAATTTCAGTGAGTTACCTGACTCCAAAGAAACTGGCAAGATGTTCGTCAGTGATTCAAGACTCCTCTTTTCACAAAAAAAAAATTCCCAAATTTTCCTGAAAGGAGAAGGCTTTGGGGAACAGCTGAGCCAGGGCGAGCCCGAGCCCTGCCCATGGAGCCCATCTCACCCCAGGATGATCCGCTGGGGCCGTTCCCACTGCAGCTGCTGCCTTGTCTGTACCTCCAGGTATCCCTCAGTTCTGCTGCATTCTGGCTGACCCTGATCACACTCCAGCAGTGTCATGAGGAGCTCACCGTGAGGGGGGCTGCCTGACACCCATCCACTCCAACATGTTAAACCAAAACATATTTTTCTTCCACATTGCTCTTATCTTCAACATTTTGAAAAATCTTGTTTATGGTTTGTGTTTTTTCTATTTTTTTAATCTACCACTGGGGATAGATCCTGCCTGAAAAAAAATGGGTGTGCATCCACTGTTAAGCCATGAAAAGCAGCGACTGGACTGTTATCTAACACTGTTGTAAGGTTACTATTTATCTATTGCAACTGAAGTTGGCACTCACATCTGGCGCCTGGTACTTAGTGCAATTATTTATGATTTCCACCAAGATTTAAAAGCTCATCGCCGGCCTTGTAATGCAGTAACTGATTGCACTGCTAATGTAATTAAGAAAAGATTATGATGTCCACGTGGCACACCAGATGGTGGCATTCATAGCAATCGGCACACACAACTGGCAGACAACTGCACAAGGGCAGTGAGGCACAGGCAGCTGGAGCTGCCATGCCCCCTATGAATCCAAGTTGTGCTCATGGGCTGCCCCGTTCACCCCACAAACACCACATAGGTGAAAGGGGCAGCCCATGTGCCAGGAATTCCCTCCTGGTGGGTGGATGCATCCTCAAGCATCCTTGCCAAACCTGGGAACCCGTTTGGTGGAGGTATCTTCAGTTTGCTGCTCGTTGTTTCCATCAAACTCTCTTGGGAACTCGTGGAAGGGGTAGTTTGGTCTTGCAACTCCAGTGTGCAGTCCTGTGCCAGCTGGGACTGGCCCAGCTCCACCTCACTGCAACAGATCTGGGTTGAATCCACCGTTTCTCCTGCCCAAATACTCAGTCAGGAGGAAGGGATCCACAGCCTTGGATCTAAGCAAGACAGTTTGAAATTTTCTCCCCCATTTTGTCAGATATTAGGGGTTAAGGGAAAATTTTGCTTTCAGATAAATTGAAGGGTTTTGGCTAATCATGGGACTCTGGTCACTGAGGGAATTGTACCTCTGCACATTTTGGGGTGCAGGGAATGCCCTGCTGCTCTGTGCACTGCTGCCTCAGCTTGTGGGACTCCAAACTGGGTGGCAACTGCCGGTGCTCTTCAAGAAGCAGGTTCAGAAACTGGCAGGGAGCAGTGTCCTGCAGGAGCCTTTCCTCCCATTCATCCTCCTCCCCTGGGATAGGGACTCTTCTCCCACCATGGAGCAGAATTTAACTCTTGCAAGGGAGAGTTCTGCTGCACTGCTCCAAATGCTGCTGTGGCCAGGGCCCTCCTGCCTTCTCCCTGGGGACATTCTCCAGGGTCCCACATTCTCCAGGAACAGGAGAGGCCTGTCCCTGACACCATCGGATCTGTTATTCAGGATCAATGCCGTTTGCACCTTCTGTCATGGAAATGATGCTGCAGCCTTGCAGGGCTTCCAGCAGGGCAGCGGTGAGAGCAGAGTTAATGCTGTGCCAGAGCAGGGAGAGGTTTCTCTTGCAATCAGTAATGTATGCAAGGAGCTGGTGTCACCCAAAGGCCATTCTACACCCTGCTCCCCTCTTTGCCATTGCCTGTAAATTGAATAAAGCAGCTGTGACTCATCTGCTCGTGGTGCTGGAGCTGACACACGCCAGTGTGCAGGATGTAACCTCACTGGAGGTTTTTATACCATCTGTATTTGCAATAGGAATATTTCAGCCAATCTGACGTTTTGGAGACTCTTCCAGGTTTAGTGCAGCCAGTGTGAGGGTCAGGAGTGTTCAGGTTCAGCTGCAGGGTCCTGTCAGGAATTTCCTGCTCGGGCGCTAAGCAGCGCGGTGCCGCAGGGTTTGTTGGCTCATTGAGCCCACATGGCTCTGAAGGAACAGAAAAACAGTTTTTGATCTCTTGCTGCTGGCCTCTGCCTGAAAAGCATAAAGCAGGAGGCAAACCCACAGCAGTTTTTCTGCCAGTGCCAGTGTAATATGGATGGTGTTTACTGTCACTTATGAGACGAAGAGAGCAGTACATGGGGATGGATGGGACAAGGCATTTCTCCTTCAGGAACTGTCACAGCAATGGCCTCTGTCCTGCTGAGAACAGGCACAGGTCTTCACTCCTGTGGGAGATGCAGGGTTTCTGGGAAGCTCCAGCCAGAACTGAGGGCAGTAACTGTCCTAATCATACACTCAGAGCTGCTCAGCAGCTGGGGCTTCTGCATGAACAGCTGGCCATGGTGGATTTAGGTTTTCCCATGAAGACCCCATTTCTGAGCTCATACCTCCATCTCTGGCCATAAGAAATTGAAATTTCTCGGCTGTGGGATTGATGGGGCTGGTTTCTGCCCTTGCCCAAGGTTGTTGTGATGCCCTTGGGTCAGTGACCTTCTGTTTGGGGACAGCCAGGTGAGAATGGGGAACATCTTGCTGTTCCCGGTGACCCCGCATTAAGGATGTTGGGAATTGCCGTGGAGGGAGTCAATGTGCTCTTGAAGGAGGGGATGGGGCCCCTGGCATTCCCTGGTGCTGCTGCACAGGGGGACAGCTTGGGGCTAGATAGGGGTGCAAAATCCCTGGCTGCTGCACTTTAACCATTGAGTGAATTACTTCTTTCCGTTTAAGAGGAACAAGGGGTGCTGCCTGTGGCCCTGCTTTCGGGAGCTGGAAGACCAGAACTGGGGTTCTGCATAGCTAAATGGAGAAGGGACTGCACTCAAATAAAGTCTTGCAAAGGCAGCTGGGCTGTGATGAACTTCCCAGTACCACTGCCAAATGGTCCCCTATGAACTGAGTGCCTGGCATTCCTTTGTGCAAACACCCAGCACTGGAATGCTGTCTGCTACCAGCTTGTTCCCGGGACAGCAGCTTTGCAACCCTGCTAGCCATGTCCATGGGTTTCCCCTGCACATACCCACAAGGCAGGCCATGGGCAGGCAGGAAGCAGCGGGTGCCTGGGTACTGTGGGGACAGCACCCACCCCGGGTCAGAAAGCAAAGCAAGCAGTAGCATTTCATCAGAGGAGGCCTGCAAAGAAAACATTATTTCCTCAAATGTGTTCATCACTCAAAATTGTTCAAGCACAGGTTTCCATCGTGCTGTGGCCATTACTCATAATCTGAGGATCTGGATGTGTGGCTCTCCTTGGTAATTAGCTGCATGGCGTTCTCCCTGCCCTCCATTTGGTGGAACAGCAGTTGTGCTTTAGTCCCGGGGCGTCTCCACAGAACAACCAGGGCTGGTCCTGGCTGTGGGGCCTTGAAACAGGACTCACCAGGCCAGATTTCATCTCTGTACCACTAAACAGTGCCAGTGCCTGTGCACCCTGGGCCAGAGGCTCCCTGGGACCCTGGCAGGTCACAGGATGCTTTGGGCCCTGCTTCCCTTGTTGAGGAAGCAGCTGGTGACAGTCTCTCCTCCTGGACCATCCCTTCAGGTGAGGGATGCCCTGAACCTCTTCAGGGGCTGAACCCCTGTCCTGGCCAAAGCCACCATTGGGTGCTACATAAATCAGTTGTCTCTGGTAAGATTGCTGTATATTGGTGGCCTGTACATTATAACTGAAATACAAATGTGACTACTTATCTAGTGCTTAGTAGCAACTATGGGATAGGAAAGTTAATGGGAAATAGATCAAGAAACTGCTTTTTCAAAATTGTTTCCTCTGTTTCAGAGTGGGTGCCTGGGTTAAAGGAGATTAACCTCCTCCCTTTTTTTAGAATAATCAAATTAGAACTAGAAATAGAAACTAGAAATATAGAAACTAGAAATATAGAAGGGAAGTTCTGGCTGCAAAGAGATATTTTGGTGCACCAAATTAGAGGCAGCAGAGGTTAAACCTCCCTTCAAGAAACCTTAAAACCAGGCAGCAGCTGAGCTGTGACCTGCAGCAACTCCAGCATGAAATGAAACTCTGGGCCGATTTTCCTCCAAAGAGAAGCATGGAAAACACGGAATGTGCAGCACTATTGCACTACTATGCTAAATGTGGCTATGGAGAGATGAATTCCTGCAGCACAAAGGATTTTAAAGGACTTTAGCTTACAGGCAGGATGAGGATGCAGGATCCTTTACAGCTTGTTTCCCCCTGCAAACTGGGATCCTTTTTGATGGTGAAGTCTGACCAGGGCTTGCTGGGAGTTCCTGCTGCCCTGGGGAGTGGCACGTGCAGCAGCACTGGGCCAGTGTCCTTGTGCTAGCCACAGGACTCTGTACATTGGCTGTTCTCAGCTGAAAGTGTAGAAACTTGTGCACTGTTATTCTTTAGAGGTGGTGTCTGAGAATGGACAGATTTTGCTGTTACAAAATGCTTGAAATGTAAAGAGGGTGGTGGGGATTGACCACTGTCTCCCACCTTGGTCCAGCCTCTGACTGAGGAGAAGATCTGGCTGCTCAGCTGAGGTGCTCTGGGGCTGGACATGCCAGGACAGGGGTCCTGCCCTCCTGCAGGGCCAGCCACGGCCCCTTCTTTCCCCATGGTGAGTGCAAGCTGCAGTGCAGTGGCAGGACCTCACCTCAGCCATTGGCAGCAATGGGGTCTCTGGCCACAGCACTGAGCTTCCTCTGGAATGGCAGTGGCATTGGCTCCCCACGCACCTTCTTCACCCCCAGAAATGCTCCAGCAGAGCACTGTGAGCTGCAGAGCAGGGCTGTCGCCAGTACTGAGCCCCGAGGAGCGGCAGCAGCAGTGGCCCCCCTGCAGCCGCTGCCGTGCTGCGGCAGTGACACGGAGCAGGGTGGCACAAACGGAGCACGTCCCGCACAGCTGGCAGACCCAGCCCGCACGCACGGTTCTTTGGAACAGTGTTCTGGAAGATCTGAGTTCTGGCAGCCATCCACGCAGGGATAACCAAGCCATGTTTGTTCAGCCGCAGCAGCAGCCGCAGTATCAGAGCCAAGACTGACCAAAATTCCCCCGACTAGGTGTCCTGAATAGATGACACTGGTGTGAACTGGACAGCAGGCACAGGACTGCAGAAATCATGAAAAAAGACATGTTCTGAAATAAAGAGGAGTAAATAAATGGATCTTGAAAAAGATGGATGTAAAATATTCATAGGAAAGCATTATACTTGCAAATATTTATGCTTTTGGGTAACTTTACACAGATAGATTAACCAACTCCAGTGTAGCTGTGATTCATGTACCCAACGCCCAGTGTTTGCTGATTCAGAGCCCGTGCCATGCCCTGTGGAAGAGCACAATGGGGCTTTCCCAGCCTCCGAACCCGCGAGGTTTAAAGGTGCCTGCGGGCAGAGGTGCTGGCACTTGCCCTGGGCTGTGCTGCTGTCTGGCTGCAGCCACTCCGAGGGCAGCAGCTAAACCGTGCTGGGAAGTGATTCTCTTTGGAAAACGTGTTATTGCAGATCATGCCACAGACACTCTGGGATATAGGCTTGCAGTGAATCTTTGAATATTTTGTGGATACTAAGCAGCAATTAGAGTCTTCCTCTGGAATCAATTCATTTCCTACCACCGTGGTAGCAGGGAGGATCTTATTGAAACTCTCGGATTTTTAATATTATTACACTAAAGACTCTCTCAGTATCAGCATCTCCATGGGGGAGCATTAGCACACTGTAATGTGTAACAACTTCTCCAGTTCAGGAAATCTTCTTGTATTTGTAATAGGACATTTGGGGCATATATTATGTATGGGACATATATTTCTCATTTCCACCAGGCATCATCTTTTCTTCTCTCTAAATTACTCNAGAAGCAAAACCCCCAGCATTGTATTATTATATTCCTTATCGCTCAAAGAATATATATATTTATCTTATCTTTGGATGCAGAAGCCCAGAAGCCACTAACAGCCATCAGGGCTGTTCTCACCACGGCCAGAGCAGGAGCCAGAGAGCCTTGGTCAAACAGGGAGGGAACAGAGCTGCCATTCAAAATACTCACTTATTATCATGGTCCGGCAAGCACCAGTCTAAAATGCGTTTACTGGAGAGAAGCACAGTCAGGACAGGAGGAAGGTTTGGTCCCAGCCCAGGGTTGTGTCCAGGATGAAGCAGGACACCAGTTTCTGTTGTTTGCTTTATGGACAGGAACACAAAACCACTAATGTGTACATTGCCTTCCAGACAAACCTCTCGAACACTGGCTAATCACAGCTCATAGTGTTTTCCTTGGTAGTAAGTCTGACCACAGCAGGATGAAGAGCAAGGAGCTGAAGCAGCCCTGAGGATCAAACCCAAGAGCTCCTCTGGTCCTCAGCTCCGCAGGCACATCAGCACCTAGAGCCCAGTCATGGCTGGGCCATGGGAAAGGCTCGGTCAGCCGAGCTCCTGGCCACCTCAGAGAGAGCCAGAGAGGTGCCCAACCAGCCTGGAGACAGCCACGGAAGGGGAGAGACCGGCTGTTGGTTCAGCCACCCCGGCTTGGCTCAGACTGGCTGAAGTCCAAACAGGATGGAAGACACAGACCATTACCTAGGTGGGAGAAGAACAGGATGAACAGAACTCCTCAAAAGGTGACCGAATCAAGCAGAAAGACAATGGAAGAGGGGAAAAAAAGGGGAATTAGTATTTTAGTTAAAGGCAGAATATCAGAGAAGGAAACACCTTGTGACCATGGAGATGGACCCTCTGATAATTGCACCACCCTGCCACGTGGTACCCGATTTACTCAATGGCAGGAAATTTGAGTGTCTGAGTGAGATCCTCCTCCTCTTCTGAGTCACAAAGCCCAGGTTCCCCACACAAAGAAAACTCTGGGGTCATGGAAAATGGAGTAAACCAGCTCTACAAAGGATGCGGGAGACCATCTGTTCCGAGGGAATGACTGAATAATGTCTGATAAAAGCTTTCCGGAGCGTTTTCGAATTGACCATTAAGAAAAATTCTCCAAGCTTTTCTCAACTCTTTGGTATTGTAGTTTTCACCGTTATCATCACAGAATCTCTTGCTGCACTTCACACACATCACTTCTCAGCCTCTCACAAACAGGTTTCTGCCCTTCTCTTTAATTCACATACACATTAACACGTTTCCTTCCCTCCCTTATTTCGTTTTTCATCCCAGGATTTTTTTCTTTTGCTTTGGATTAGCAGGTCCAACTCTCTGTCTTGCACCAAAGGCTGCTGTCAGCCTCTACATGCATCTTGCTGCGCTTCTTGTTTCAGGTAAGATGCTCAAAAGCCAGCGCAGGACAGCCACATGTTCACGTAATGCTGGCTATGGACCATGCTGCTGTCCCACGATATGCTGCAATTCACATCACCCGCTAATTCAATTGAGCGTGTTGTCAGTTTCAACACTGGCACGTGTTCAGGCTGAGCAGAACCAGACCTTTGCAGACCCTCTATTCAGGATGTTTTCTGTGCTGTGAGTGGACCCGAAGGCTGCTGGCCACCCAGGCAGCCAGGCAAACCCTGACCACTTTGGACCATATCATTAATTTGTTTTTTCAGGCCACGGTGAGACAGAGCATCTGATATCTTAATGAACTGAAGGTATCTTCTGAAATCGCTTATCCCTCCCAACCCCAGGGACTTCTTGAGAAGA
>VXBQ01008090.1:13613-45430 GCA_013400175.1 Phainopepla nitens | reverse complement strand
CTGGGCTGGCTGGGCTGGCTGGGCAGGGGCAGCTCGGTGCCCTGGCTGCAGGAGGGGCAGCTCGGGGCCCTGTGCCATCCATCGGGGCTGGGCAGGCAGCCCCACGCCCAGCGCTGCTGCCATAGAGGGGCTTTGTGTGAGCCGGCACAAAGTGAGGATTGATGCCGTTTCCCCTCCCCCTGCCGTTGGAGCAGGGCTGCAGATGGCTCCCACAAAGATGCCCTTATCCTTGGCTGGGGACGGCGTGCCAGCGGGCTGAGGGGGAGGCACCCTTGGGGCACCCACCCTTCCCTCTTTGCTGGTGCCGGGGCTCCCTCGTCCTCAGCCTTGCCCAGGCTGACCCGGCAGCTGCTCGGGTTCCTGCTGGGCAGCTGGGCCTCCCTGCAGCAGGCCCCAGCGTGTGAGACGGGGCTGGGCAGCGTTCAGCAGCAGGCACTTCATCCAGGCGCCTTTGGAGGCCCGAGGCACTGTGTGAGCAGATCTGCTTTCCTGCAGTGCAGCTGTGTGGAGCTGCTGTGTGGTGTTCTTAACACACTGGGGAATATCATCACTTACCTGGATTTCAGTTCAAAACGGCCTAAGAGAAGCTTATGTCAGCATTCATTACCTGCTAGCTCCTCCCAATGTGTAGTAACAGGTCACCACACTATTGAGTGACTTGAAGAAGTTTCAGAAAACGTTAATGAAGAACAGATTATAAGCTCTTTGCTAAATTCACATTGTTTATTCCATGCTGTATGTTTAACGTTCTGCATTATTTGCGAGGCCTCTGGATGAGCTGTGGGGTGGCACAGGTGGTGGCGCAGGGTCTGTCATGGCTGTGCCACTGCCTCCAGCATTCCTGGAGCAGGGTCCTGTGCTCCTCCCCATGCTGAGGACAGGGAGCCTGCTGGGAGAGGGGCTGAGCCCCTGCAGCTCAGGATGCACTTACTGTCATGCTCGAAGTTTTGAGCTACTTTGGGAGTGAGGAGGGTTTGCTTTGCTCTGTGCTGGATGTGTGTCCTGGTGCTAAAGCAGAGCTGTCTCCTGTTTGGTTCATCAGCAATAGTGTTTGCACCATTACTGGTCACTAGCACCTGTTGTTTTGGACTCCTCAAGTAGTCTGGCTGTTCATGTGACATTATTATTATTTACATAGGGCCCAGACTTGCTCTTTTTTATTGCCTGCAGCACGATGTTTGTTCAGACTGGGCATTGTGAAGTGTAAACCCAGGTCCCACTGGCACCAGTACTCACCTCTGCCTTTTCTAGAAGCAGTAAGTAACCAGCCATCTAAATGGCCTAGAAATGCTGGGGTTTGATTGCTCTGAGGAGGGAATTGAATTAGGGAGCTCTGGTTCACGGCTTGTCTGGCTGTGCAGCAGTGATGCTTGTTTACACAAAGCACTGCCCTTTTGTCCTGGGGTGCGTGGGGGGTGGTTTCCGGGGGCATTCCTGCCTGAAAGCCAGAGAAGACTTGCTTTAGCTGGCTGCCTCTGCAGGAGGTCACTTGCTGGGGCAGTGGCACCTTTTCCCATCCTTTACCTCAGTTGTTTCAGCTCCTTTCTTGTCCTCTCCTCCTGCTTCCTGCAGCAGCATCCTTCCGAAATTAGTTGGTCTTATCTGCTTCTGTCCTTTTTGCGTATCTCCCTCCCTTGACGTTCTTGGTGATGTGTCTCTTCTGGAAGATGCTCGGGCCTCCTCGAGGCCTCTCTGCTTTGCACCAGCCCACCCTGTGCTTCCTCTGTGTTCCTTGGTGTTGAGGCTCCCTGCAGCCAGTGCGCCAGAGACATCTGTGCTGCTCCTTGAAATCAGTCTGGCTGAGGGGGGTGTGATGGGACTGACAGCTCATGGGGGAACCCCCAGCATGCCTTAACACCTATAGTGGATGGGGAACCTCCCCCTAAAGCCATTAGGAGCAGATTTCTTGCTGTTTAAAATGAGAGCTGCTTCAACCAGCCTGACTTGGGGATGAAATTTGTTCTGTTTTTGGGAGAGAAGGGATTGAGCTTTAGTTTTCCAGTCATTGTTAGATGGAGACCAGCCCATAGAAGCAACAAAATGAGTCTCAGATGCTGCCAGCCCAAATTTCAAACCTATTTGGCATTGCACAAGTGTACCCTCTTATCAAAAGCAAATGAAAGTGCAGAAGGTGTGTCTGGCCTAATCCTGTGTTTACCTTGGCCGTCTGTGGTGTGTCAGCACAGGCACTGTGGCATGCATGTGTGCTCTTGGTTCTCTGGCTTCTGCTGGGGTGTGGTGCCCAGCAGCCCTTTAATTCTAACCTTTCTTCCAGGATCAGTCCATAATGCCTGAGGTGCGAGACCTCACCGATGCCCTGCCCGACGTGCCCATGGATCCCATCACGGGTGTCGGCGTGGTCGCGTCCCGGAGCCGAGCGCCAACTGGATACGATGTCGTGAGTAGAGTGCTTGAGCTGCTGCCGTTAATGCTTTGGTTCTGCACTAATGAGGCTTTACTTCGTTGGGAACAGCATCTCTTCCAGAGAGAACATGCCTTTGAACTGTGATGTGAGGAGTCATTTGGTAGCCAGCTGCTCACCTTTCAGCCCACAGCACTTAGTGCTTTCCTTCAGCAGAGGGTTGTGGGTGCAAATGTGCCACTTCATCTTTGCCACTCCAGAGGAGCTCAATTTCCTGGAGGAGGGGTTTACAGAAATAGCTGGCCACTGTGGCAAGCAAGTTTAATAATCCTAGTAACGTTCATTCTGAAGGAGTCCCAAGTATTGTACAAATTATATCTCTAAATAAATGGATCAGCTGTTTAATCCCACATATCAGCACTGCACAATGATGATATGAAGCTCCAGAAAGGGAATCAAAGAGTTTTGCATCCAGCTGAAATTGCAAGGATGATTTTGATGGGCAGAATGCAAACCTCTAACCTAAGGTTTGGCAGGAGACTGGCAGCAGGAAGAGGCAGCTGTATACAGCATAGATAAATGTGTGAATAGATAAAGGGAGGTTGCTGTTCAACAGCTGCTTGTTCCTTGGATTAGTTACACAGCAGCAGGATGTTTCTGCTCATAGATCAGTGTCCCGAACTGTGAAATATACAATACTGACCTTGCAGAGATCTACAGAGAAGGATTTGGGCTGCAGTTGGTCTGCTCGCCTTTTGTATGTATCCTGCTCCAACTGTGCTACACCGCACCTTGGGTTTGCAGAGCCACACAGCTTGCGTGGTGGGAGTGGAAGCCAGCTGACTTGAGGCTTTGCTCACGCCTCTTCAGCTCTGGATCATTGCATACCAGTGTGAAGAAGTAAAATGGATCAGGCTGAAGTAAGGACACAAAGGGGGAATTGTGAAAAGGCTCCTTAAAGACCCGGGAGGTTTTTATGTTTACTGTGTTTTTCCAAGTGCTCATTACCTGTGTGAGCCAGGCTGTGTAATTAGCTGCTTGCCCTGATAAAGAAGCACGGGACAGTGTGAGACTTCTGATAGCAGAATTGCATTTTGCCTAAATGGCTGGGCAGAGAGAGCGCTCACCCTAGATAGCCTGCCTGTGGCTTAATGGGGAGTTGCAGCGCTAACGAAGTTTAAACTAAACAAGATAAAAGAGTCTTCCTGTGGCTTAATCCAATTATGGTGGTGGTGTAATGCTGGTGAATGTGGGTCGCTGTCTCCTCAGGGCACAGGGAGGAGCTGCCTTTGCTCCGGCTCTGCTGCCTCACTGTCTGTTCACAAGGAGCACTGCCTGCCCTTGGAGCGGCCGTGGGGCAGTGCCTGCTCTCAGCTGTCCTTCCCCCAGCACAGCTGCCACACCCTTACACGTCAGCTTGCCACATCAGCTTGCCACGGCAGCCCTGCAGTGTGCCTGGGCGCTGCCAGCTGCCCTTGGTGTCCTGCTGTCAAGGGGCCACGCTGTGTGGCACGCTGATGTGACAGGGGACAGTGGCATGCAGGAGTATGCTGCCCTTGCCTGGGTGTTGTGAAGGTGGCTGGTCTGTGAGTTAGTGTGCTGGAGCAGTGTGTGGAGCTGCATCCCAGAAGTGTGCTCCCTAGAGCCCTCACAGGAAGAGGTGCACGCTGCACCCTGGAAGGGAGAACCACGCTCATCTTTTGGGAAGCACTAATAGCAGTGTTTCTTGGGATGTTGAAATCCCCTTAGGGATCCAGTGGCTTTGTGTGTCACTGCTGCATCCTGCAGCATTCAGTTCTACAGGTTTATTCAGAGTTGCTTGGGAAAGTATTTCCTCATGTAGTTTCACTGATGGTTTCAAGTTTTGCAATGAAGTAACCAGCTCTTTCTGAGACACCTATGTTATTTATGGGCTTTACCAGTTTTTCTTTCATTTTATCCTTCTCCAATTAACAACTTCATTTTCCCTTTTGTTCTCTTTAAGAGAAATCTCCAGGAGCATGGGTGCTTCATCCCAGGTGTAAATTAAATGCCTAGAGATGTCCAGGTCCATTTTCCAGGTTCACATGGAGCTCCAGGGCTTGGCCTACTGCCCATCTGGAGCTGGCAGGCGGCAGCACCTGGGGGGATGTCTTGGCAAATGGGCCGGAGGCCTTTTTTCCTCTGTAGTACTTTAGTTACTCCATAATCTCTATTGCCTTTGTATCTGCTTAGAAAACAAATGCACTACTGGCACTTGTAATCAACCGGCCCGGCCTTTTCACAGCTAAAGCACCAAAGACTTGATTTTGCCAAAATATACAGAGCGTGTCTGAACTTAGATTCCTGAAAATCCAACCAAACTGGCAAGACTGAGTGTCTGGGTTGGGAGGAGAAGTGGGAGGCAGGAGCCTGGGGTGGGAAGGAGGTGTGGTTTCTGTGCAGCCGTGTTCTTTGCTGCAGGCTGAACACCAGCTCCATGGTGGGGTTTGCTCTGGGGCAGTGCCCAAGCGAGCTGCTCACCCAGCAGGAACAGCCCTGGCTGCCAGAGGGGCAGATCACCCTCTGGGGCAGGAGGTTTAAAGGCCCCACTTGCCAAAGACCTGACTGTGGTAGCAGTAACCCCATTCTGACTGCTGACAGCAGGTAGGTCACCCTGTACGTACTGGGCTGTCACTCTGGCCAGTCCATCTGTTTGTAGCACACGGTGAGGAGTGTCCCCCCAGCTTTGTGAGGAGTGTCCCCTCAGCTTTGTGAGGAGTGTCCCCCCAGCTTTGTGAGAAGGACCATTTCTGTGCCCGTGGCACCACGCGCTCAGTGCCAGGTGCCATATCTTCTGTCTCGCACGTTCCTCACCTCTCAGCAAGGAAGGACTGGGCAAGCTGAGGCTCTAGAGTGCCTGTCCTGCTGGCCAGGTCTGCTGCAATCTCTCCCACTTGGCTCCTGTCCTGAGGGCATGCTGATCAGGCACAGCTCTGCTTCTAGAGCTGCTGAGAGCCCAGCAGGTGATGCAAGAAGTTTCCTGTTTATACTGCTCTGTTTTCTTTCCCCATGAGTTTTCTGGCAAAGTTCATTCATGCTTACATTCTCCAGGCTTGGAGTTCAAGCTGATCATCACTATATGCCAGCAGTTTTCCTAAGCAGACTGTTTCCTGAATATCTTTTCACCAGGACTGACTTACCCATCATGGAGAAAGATGCATGTGGATTTTACATATTCATAAACCAGCAGTTCAGGAAAGATTTGAATTCAAGGAATTCAAACAAGCAAAAAATTTCACCAGAATCCTATTCTAAAATATGGCTGTTTAAAAATCAGGCATGTTTCTTTGCAGAGGCCTGAACACAAAAAGCTGTGTGTATTGTACAATGGCTTGACCTGAGCTGGGGCTTGTGAGCAGCAGTTGCCAAAATTTGGAGAACAGTCAGTGCACTTTGCTGCTTTGATCAGACTGTCTCTTGTCTCCCTGCTGCATTTGGGGTGATTGGAGGCCTTGTCAGCACACAGCTCTTGCTTCCTGTGCCCAGTGCAGTCTCTGCTCCACTAAACATGGGTGCAGAAGTGACAAGTGTCAGCTCTTTGTCATCAGGCTGCTCTGGGCCAAGGGCTCACTCGGCGTGATTTACAGGAGCTGCAGTGGAGCAGTTTGCCCCATCTGAGAGGCATCAGGCAGAAGTTCAGCTTCTCTGGAGCTTCAGACTGCGCTGGAGTCTCCTGTTGGAGATACTGGTTGGGTGCTAGTCTGATGGGGTAATCTTGTTTCTTCTACCCTTCTCCTCATGTCTGCATTCTTGCCTCCTCTCTTACTCGACAACAAACATTTTGAGGCCGGGGCTCTTACCAGCTTGCTCTGTGTGTGGTGAATGCTCAGCTTCTGAGAGTAGAGCCCTTCCCCAGTGCAAGGTGCTGCTCCTGCCCACTCCTTGAATCAGCTCAAAGTGAGATTGTCTCCTGCACATCATGCTGTCTGTCCTGTGGAGGGTCCAGGGTCTGTTTCCATCACGTTTGGCTGGATGCAGGGTTGCACTGGGGAGGGACATTTGTGGGGTGTGTCCTCGCATACTGCACTGCTGCTAAAATCCACCAGTGACTACAGATTCCCCCACCTGCTGGAAGCAGCTTTTTGATCTGGGAGCCAGAATTCCTTGATGGCTTTCCATGAAAATAGTCCCGAGATGGGTCAGTCTGTGTTCTGTCTTCATGGAGCCTCCCTGCATGCCCGGAGTGCCCTTGTGTGTGGGGAGGTAATGAATGCCTCAGTGTGCTGACTTGTCCAAACTATTGTTTGGAGACTGTAACTGAAGTTGCAGTTTCCTCATTAGAGTAGCCTTTGTCAGAGCATCTTTAATCAAGGGTCTCCTGAGAGACAGCATTTTTAGAACTTCTTTTTATATCTCCTCTTGAAAGTTCTTTGCGCTGCACCTTGTGAAGAAACTAATGAGATGCTGTGAAAGTTTGGGCTGCTGTTAATTAGGAGAGGTCTGAGGAAGAAGTACTGCACATGGATTAACTTTATCTTGGCTCACATGTCTCCTCTCTCCCTCTGTCTCTTCTTTGCAGGTTGCACAAACAGCAGATGGCTTGGATGCTGACCTGTGGAAAGATGGCTTATTTAAATCCAAGGTCACACGGTACCTGTGCTTCACCAGATCATTTTCGAAAGAAAATGTAAGTCTGTTTGCTGAGTGTCTGCATGATTTGCATCTGTGCCTGGTATGCTCCTACCCATAAGATGATTCATTTTATGGAGCCAATTATAATTCAAGCAGGCGTTTCTCTGAGTTCGGGTGAGTAAGGAGGCAAACTGCAATGGCAGAATATTTGCATTTTGTCTGTGTTTCTCATGGAAAGAAATTGCTGACAAAATCTTCTGCAATAAAAGAAGCTCAAAAGAGAATGTTTGCATCTTAGCAGCCTCTCACACTCGTTTCCTGCTGCAGCAGTGGGTGCTGCACATTCATGGTCCTGATGTCTAACCCAAATTCCTCAAGAAAGAAACAAGGCAGGTAGTGTTGGTGAAGGAAATGTTGGTTTCTGAGTCCAGGCGCATCACAGATGTTTTATTGCAGGATTAGCTTGCTTTCTTTGCTGAATTTGGTGCTGATTCTTGAAAATGTGCCCACGTTGTGCATATGCTACCACATTCTTGTAATCTGGTCTGACTATTAAGTATGAGTTACTTCATGATTAGCAGCAGTTGTCTGCCCACACTTTCTGTGGAGGAGAGGAGACAGTGTGCAGCAAGAGCTTCATGCATTCTTCTGTGGTTTTGATTGAGGCTACTGTGAAAACTTTCTTTTTTCTGGAAGAACTGTTGACTTCTGCAATGAATGCACTCCATCTAGTGGGTAATCCTGCTGTTGGTCGCGCTCTGGATATTCACAGCGACTCAGCTGGCAGGGTCTGGAAGTACTGTTCTGTGCTTGTGCTTTCCCCATGACGAGAACAGAAAGGTGATGGCAGCTTTGAGGGCTGCTCACAGGTCCTGGCAGTACAGCTGGGGCTTGCCAGTGCCCAGAATTTGACTTTTATTCCCTCCACTTCCCTGCCTGTCTCTAGATTAAAGTAAAGCTCCAGAGCTATGGGAAATACCACTTCCTGGGGTGGATGGACAATAATTGTGCTTTTCATCCCGGAGTATGTGCAGTTGCAGGAATAGCAGCCCTGGAATAGGCAGGGAGGCTATTAAATAGGTTTGTGCTGATTTGAATATTATGTTTATCTGTGGCTACCTGAAATGTGAAGTTGTCAGAAATAATTATAGGACAGGAGCAGCTGCTGGCTGCAGAGATGGTGTAAATACCCTCAGGTGGTGCCTGTTGGACTTTTGGCAGGAACTCTGGGCACGGCATGGTTTGGGAGTACATTCTTCATATTGATGAGGCATAAATTAAAGCAAAAGTCTTCCCTTCCCTCAGTCCTCTTGGTCACATGGGATATATGATGTGCTTCCCTGTTGGGGGCATCTGGGGGCTAAGGGGCCTCAGTTCCCTCATCTGAGAGGAAGGGAGGTGACAGGCTCCTCTCTCTCTGCTGGACACTGATGTGTTGCTGCACTTCAGGTTGGAAGTTTTACCATTGAGGGATTTCTTTTGTGTTTAGCAAAACACTGGGAACTCTTTTCTCCTGGAGAACATGTTGTAGTTAGTAGAGTTAACACAGTAGTAGAGTCAGTCTGCAGTGCCTGTTTAGCAGAATCATCGTTCTCAAAACATTACAGTATCTGACAGTTAGAAGGACATTGCTGTATCTGAGTGTGGGGAGGCTCTGGGTGGTGGGTCTCACAGACTGGGGGGCTTTGTCCCCTGTTCTCCTGGCAGAGCTGGCTCCCAGGGTTCCAGCAGCTAACAGGCTCACCTGCTGCTGCTGGAGGAGTGATTGGTGGTTCAGCAGAAAGTTGCTGCTCATGTAACACACAGACAGCTTAAATAAATAAAACATGAAAGATGAATCAGCAGCAACTATTTTGTCTGCTGTTTGCTGTGCCAGGACCATGTTAACTGACACATTCAGGCTTGGCAGCATCCAGCATTGCTTGCTCCAAGATGCCCTGGCCGTGGGCAGTCAGAGGCAGTGGGGCTGCCTGGCACTGACCTCTTCACGTGAGCAGAGGATGTGTGCCCACTTGTGTCTGATGGGACAGGGCTGCAGTCTGCTCACCCCTCTGGTGAGCTGCTGACCTCCCAACAATAAACTCAGATCTGACCTCCCCTTATTTCAGAGACTGCAAATTTAAATACTTTGTAAGTAGTTCCGTGAAATAATCAGAGAATACAGGTTTGTCTGAAAAACTCATGCCAGCTGAAAACTAAACTGGTGCTTTGCAACCAGTGTGAGTAAAACTCAATGATATGGTTTGATGGCTTGGGATGAAATTTTAATTGTTCTGTGTTTCTGTTTATAAAGGCTATGCAGCACCTAAAATGTGTTCTTCTTTCATATGTGACCCCAGATTATTGGCGGCAGTGTTGGTTTTATTGAAAACTGCAAAGAAAATCTGGTCTCTAAACTATTGTGGAGGCTATCTAAATTGAGCTCTGAGCTCTTCAAGCCTTGATTAATAGGACAAGGCATGAGTTCAGGATTCATATGGACTCTAAATGAAGTCTGTTGTTCCAAATGGCCTGTGCTTCTGGAGTGCACTGCATTTGGAGCTAGAACCCTGTCTATTCAGTACTAATTAGCTAATGCATGTAATAACTTTGGCTATGTGTGCATAAGCCATCATCCTGTAATGCTTTCTGTTGTTACTCTCATGGAAATGTCATGTTGCTCCTGTAGACATAGAGTGTGTAAGAACTGAAGTGACCTGCTCAGTTGATGGATTGGTGAAAGTAGCACTTCAAACTGCTGTGCCTACAAAAGGAAGAATTTGGCTGTGCTTCCAAGGATCTGGAAGTCTGGCAGTGGATGAGGTGTTAGAATTTTGAATTCTGGAAGTTGTCTGGTATCTCCTAGTCAGCCATTGTTTGGTTCCTGCCGAGGGGACACTTGCAAGGGTTGCCTTGGTACAGTCTTACCATCTCTGAAGTCGTGGTCTGATACAATGACAAGGCATCAGGCTTCAGCAGCTGGGAAGATCTGGGGTTTAATTTGGTGACATTGTCATAATCAGCTGTTTCTTTTCTCTCTCCAAAGAGTCATTTAGGCAACGTCTTGGTTGATATGAAGCTCATTGATATCAAGGACACTTTACCTGTAGGCTTCATGCCCATCCAGGAGACCATTGATACACGTAAGTTGACATCTGTGCATGTCCTGCTGTGAGCAAACAAGGGCTCCTGTGCTGCCAGGAGGTGCTGAGGGGGTCAGGTGTGTTTGTGCTTGCTGACACCAGGCACGAGTGCAGTGTCCAGAGAAAACATCATCCTCGTTTCTGCAAGGTAGAAGTGCTTCAGTGCACCATACAAGAGAGCAGTTCCCAAACAGTGTGTTCAGCTCCCCTGGGACTCATGCCAGCAGCAGCTGGAGCCACATCTGGTGGCAGCCCTGTGTTGTGCAGCAGGCACCCGAGGGCACTGGGCTGGCAGGGGACAAGCCCCATGGGAGTGGAGTGTGAGAGGATGGCAGGACTGGTGCTGGTGCCTGGTGTGCAGCTGCTCATCACAGAAGGGCTGGTCCCAGTGCATGTCAGTGATGAAATCCAGCCTAGAAATGAGCAGAAAGGGGTTGCATGAACCTGCTTTGCAGGGAATCATTCATCTGGGGCTGCAGCACTTGAGCATGGTTTTTCAGTCACTGTGAGCTGGTTCTGATTGGAACCTGTGGCCTGGAAGTGAAAGACTCTGAAGAGAATTCCCCTGGGTCATCCTCTACTTCTGGAAAATTCTTGGGCATGTGTGGTATGAGGTGGAATTGTTGGCTTATCCTGCTGACCCTTGGGAGTGCTGGACCTTACTGTGTGCTGTTTCAGTTTCTGTGAAAATCCTGGTGGAAAGATGGAAGGGGGCTTTGTCATTAATTTGAAATGCATTGCATTGTGACTGTGACAGTCTTTAAAGCAGAGGGACTGCCTGTGCTAAGGAAGTGGTGTGAAAGAGAGCATAGACAAAAGCAAATAGTCAGCTTTGTACTTACAGAGAAAGTCAAATAAGAGGCGCTGATTTTGTTCAGAGTTAGATTTGTGGTTACGGGTGTCTCTGTGCTCCACTCAGAGTGGCAGCTGACTCACAGTTAATACATTTAATACAGTAGTCCTTAGTAGGTCCTGAGTAGATTTTCAGGAAGCCTTAAATCCTAGACTCCTAAAATCAGTTTTAGGCACTTCAGACAGAAGCCCTGCTTTTTCAAAGCAGGGGAAGACTAGACTTCAGGGATGCAGGTATTTACCATTTCTAAAAACATCACTGTAACTGCGAGCTGCATTCACAGATGGTCTATTGGCACACCTCACACTTTCTGTATGGTTATTGGTGCTGGTGCAGCAGCACGTCCCAGAGGCTGGAATAGATTGCTGTTTCCCAGGGTGTGGATTACAAAACAGGAGGAGCCTATGGAGGCAGGGCTACTTGCCATCTGTTGAAGTGACAGCATATTTTAAGTTGGAAGATATTTGTTCATATTAAGATGAAGGGTTTTTATTTTGCAGGCACTTGTTTGTAGTTGCTGATTGTTGCCAGATCTTCATTCAGTGTCTGCTCTTCAGATTTTTAGTATATCAGTAGACTTCTGCCCTGCTTTCCAAGTGCCTGCATCCAAAGAGGAACCTCCCCTTGGTCACCCTGAGGCTCCTTAGAGTGAGATGGGGCATTGTTCTCCAAGCACTGCAAATCCATGTCCGTGTGCCATCCGTGGTCACAGGCAGCACCAGTGCTGGCTGTGGATTGTGTTTGTGTGCTGGTCAACAGCCTGAAGATCTGTCAATTTGTTACACAGATAAACCCTGATGGGCTTGAGTTTTTTGTGATGGATAACATGCAAACAAGTGGAATTGCTCTGTGACACATAGCAGAAAGGCTGTGCAATGCCTTCATCCACCCTCAGAGCACAGGGCAGAGCAGCACAGCTGCCTCGTGGGAGGTTCTGGCGGTTGCTGCTTTGTGGATCTGGTTTGTCCTTGCAAGAAAACAGGGCAAACATGGTGGGAGTATCATTTCTGTGCCTGCTGACTTGATCAGGAGATGTCACTAACACTTGGGATGCGTGAGATGTGGACAGACAGCTCTTACACTCAGCCTTTGCGTGACAGGCTCTGCCTGCTCCTCCTCACAGTGGGTTGGAAGTGGCTGGTTGGAAGCACGTAGCAGAATGGACTGGTTGTATCAGAAGCTTCCAGGCACATTCCTAGAGGCAGTGCTTGTGGGAGGAATGTTTAGATATGGCTGTTCAGGCCAGCGAGGCAAACGTTACCTGGGAAGGAGCAAGGGAGTGTGAGAGGCATGCAGAACTGGCAGGGTCACCTGCTGTTCTGTGCTGTGGGGCAGCACTGGGGCACACGTGGGAGCTGATCTCTGCAGCAGGAGAGCTGGTTTTTGCAGTGCCAGTAACACATCTGATAGAACATTCCTCTCAGAATGGCACCGCACTGACTGGTTTGTTGACATATGTTCTTTGGCACCAGTTCTGCCTTAATTACCTGCCTAATATCTGGAGAGACTATAAATAACATTTATACTCTAATCTTGCATAAAACTCACCCTGTATTCTGGGTTGTTTTTGCAGAAGAAGTAGCTTTCAGAAAGAAGAGGCTGTGCATTAAATTCATCCCTCGGGATTCTACAGAGGCAGCGATCTGCGATATCCGAATCCTAGGGAGATCCAAGCAAGCCCCTCCTCAGTACACATTCATAGGGTAAGTACCCCTCACCCCATGGATGCAGTTACTGTTGTCATGCATGCAGTTACACCAGAGCAAGGGCCCTATCCTCCTGTAACTGCCAGGTAGGATCTTGTAAGAGGTGAAGCTTATCATTAGAGAAGTCCAAGTAATACAAGTGTTACTGAGTTTGATGTAGGAATTAACTCACCCCTCCTTTTTTTTTAATTACGCTTGTTCTCACTGGCCAAGGTGAGACACGTCAGTGCCTGCTCTCGTGCTCATGTGCAGTGTGACAGTGGTGCTGTGTGTTGTTCCCCAGGGAGCTGAACAGCATGGGCATCTGGTATCGGATGGGCAGAGTGCCACGCAACCACGATTCAGCGCAGCCTGCAGCTCCTCCTGCCCAAGCACCGGCTTCAACACCTGCTCCCAACCTGCCCAGGTAGGTTTTCTGCATTCCAGCTCCTTCTGCTTGATGCTGCATGTCTTGTGGTTACTAACCTTGCCTGGGAAACCAAGACCAGGGTGCTGCATCAGTATGGAATGATTGTGTCACAATCTGATAAGGGAATGTGCTGTTTGTTGAAGTATTTGCTTGCTGGAAGTTCCTTTGCCTGTTGTTGTGTAAAGAAAAATGAGTGAAGAAGCCAGAAGAAAGGAAAAGCCTGCAGAGGAAGGGAAGCAGCAAACTGTACCTTTGCTTTGCTTCAAACTATGCAGGATGTTGTGGCTTCCAACACATTTGTGTGGGTTGGCTCAGAAGGGTGAGCCAAAGCTGCACCCAGGCCAACTGTTCTCCTTGACCAGAGGGAGGAAGAAGTGTCTCTACAGACTTTAGGAGGGAGATAGGTTTTTCTCATCTCCAGGATCAGTCCATTCACAGTTTGAAGTACTACTTCTTGGGTTTTTATTTTCTTGAACCCAATTGGTGAGCTCCAGTTATGCAGCTGACATGAGTGTGCACAGCAGCCTGCTCATCTTGTGGTGACTTATGGGAGCAGCACTGCTGGGCAGTGGTGTCTGTCCAGGCTCTTCTCCCTGTGTTACAGGCAGTATTTCTGTGTGTGTATCAACAGATGTGCTGGTGTGTACACTTCCATATACCAGTAGTGCTGTCCTGACAACTTACTTGCTGGATTTCTCTGGACAAAACCTGGTGTTGTTAAGCAGCAAACCAGCCCAGACAGTGATTAAACTGAGAACTTTGCACTCCTGACACTCTCTCTGAAGGCACAGCCCCCAGTGTGAGTTGTGCTCCTGCTGCTGAGGCTCACAGACTGGGCCAGGCCATTGCCAGGGCTCAGCACATTCCCCCCAGGTCCCTTTGTGCTTTTGCCTATTTAGGTGTACGTGTATTTTTGCACTAGGCATTTTCTACACTGCAAATACCTTTACATACCTTTACAGTATTACAGTAACTGCTGAGAGGTAGAATTTCGAAGGAGACAGCAGAGGAGTTCCAAGATCCAGTTTGTGTACAAAGGTCATTATATCACATGGGTGGAAATTGCTTACGTCCTTTAGAGTCTTGATTTCAGAGTTAGGCTTTTAAACTACTGCAACATGTTCCCCAGAAAGCTATCAGGTACCTCCTTAAGGCAGGTGTGTACATTTGAGCCTTCACCCATGACCCAGACCGAAATCCACTGTCCTCTGGTGGCTCTTTGAGCTCTCCAAAGCATTTGGGTGTTTCTTTCCCTGAGAGCTTTGCTTGATCAGCTGCCATGCCCTGGCACAGTACATGTCCTGTACTGTCAGGTGTGCTGCAAGCAGACATGCTGTCATGCTTCTCAGGGATGGAGGCAAAAGAGATGAAAGCCAGCAGTTTTCTGGAGATTCCAGCCTGTCCCCCTAGGACCTGAGGTGTTATTCTGAAGCTCTGCTGGACATAAGGTAGATGCCAGCCCGGGCCTTGTGAGATCAGAGAGAAAGATATCTTGATTTTAGAGCACAGATCTTCATTTTCTTTCTGCAAGAAATTCTATCTGGGCAGATTAACACAATAAAGAAAGAAGAATTACCACAGCAAGAGAATGTCAAGGGCAGTGCCTAATCACTGAATGTGGAAGGGTCACTTATAGCTGACCAGGGAAGGCTGCAGAGCAGTGTCAGAGCTGTTGGGAACAGGGCCAAAATTAGAGCTCAAAGCATCAGTGACAGTCTGAAAAGAAGTGTTTACAAGGCTTATATATTTTATAACCTCTTGTTGTGCATTTTATGGTTTACAATGGCTGCAAGGAAATTGGATCAGTTTTGTTTTACTTGCCAAATAAAGCAAATGTCAAAATAGTCAATATAAAATGTATTCTAATTTGGCTGAGTTAAACCAGCCAGTATGCAGTGGAATAATTGAATGTTACATTAATGCCTTGTAGTAAAACCCACCTGTCTGTAGCCAGCTCCACTCTCACACCCCATGTGTGATTTACAGGTAACTTTTACACCACCAGCCTGATCATTCAAAGCATCTTTCAAGTCTGTTTTTTTACTCTAGTTATTTATTATCCAATATATTTTTTAAGAAATAGAAATGTATATAAAGGTGCATCCTGCAAATATTTAATTATTGCAGGGAACACAGACAACTTGAAGGCCTCTTCTAGCGCTGTCAGCAATGTGGTGAGTTACTCAACACAGTGTTAGTGGAAGATTGTGGTCTCGAGTAGTCTCCTATTTTCACATCACCATAGAGAGGAGATTACACTGGCAGCCAGTTTGCTGTTTTATTCCAGGTGGATATATCCTGACGAATAGCAGTGGGTTGTTCTGAAGCTGCTTGGAGCAGGTCAGTGTGTGCTACCCAGTGCTCAGGACTCCAGACACTGCTCTGGCAGAGCACTACACCAGGGAAGGGCAGCTCTGCCTTTGGTACACAGATAGCAATTGCTCTATTAAACAACTGCAGTAGGAGCAATATGGGTGAATTTTCCTTCTGAGCTCCCAGTTACCTTTTCACTAGTTAAGCTGGCCCCTCCTTAGGAAAAGGAAACAATTTGTTCCTGTTCTCTGCTCCCAGTGGAGCTTCATGTTGAGGAATGCAGGAATTTCTTTGCTAGGCAGAGAAGTCTGATTTTTCAAATTGATTTATTAATGGTGTTTGAAATTGGCGGTGTAAGCTTGGGAAGGGATCAGTCTGTGGCTTTCTGCTGCAGGCTGATGATGTGCAATCGAGGCAGGTCCTAAAGCAACACCAAGCAGCTGGTGTGGAGACCCAAGCTGGGGCTGGGATGCACCAGCCTGACTGTGTGCAGTGTGGTAATGGAAGGGAAGCCTTCTGCCTCTCCTGTTTTTTAAGTAGCTACCCTATTATTTAGAAATAGCTAGAATAATTTATTTCTTGAAGTCATTTAAAATAGATTTTTATGAAGCATCTGTAAGGGAAAAGGTTGCAGGGCTTCAGTGGTGTTGTGTTCTGGTGCAGAGAGAAGCTAAATCCTGAGAAGGCTGCCATTGCCCAGGGGCAGGCACTGCTGGTGGTGTGAGGGCCAGAATACCTCCACAGAGCACTGGGCGTCTGCCTTAAATCCCTCATCTGAACCAAATGCTGCCAGATAAGGAGTACTTAGGGATGGATGTTGCTGGTTTGACTGGAAACTGTCGTGAGAAATATTGCCAGTGGTATCCTTTCTGCAAAGTTCTGCTTTCTTGATGGAGTTGCATTTTTTAGTCTGTTTCATCAGGAGAACTTGAAAGTAAAACCACCTTCTGACATGCAACTAACGGTAGAATCTTTTGTGTTGGAAAATACCTGTCAGATCAGGTAAAAAAAAGTAGTTATTAATTATTATATTTTGAAAATATGAGGTGGCTTGAATGCTCAAATCACTTGCATCATGAAACACAGCACAATATTCCTAGTTTTTAAATTACTTACTTACTTACCAGAAGCCAAGGATGTCAAAAGGGCTGAGGTCGCATCTGAGCAGCAATGGATTAAAAACTCTGTGAGACTGAAACAGTAAGTTGAAGCCTGGAGGGAGTGTTTCTGTGGATCCTCTCTGGTGGGGTGGTAAGAAACAAAGTGTAAGGATGAAATGCCCATGATGTGTATAGGCTGTGCAGATCTGAGCATGATGGTCTGGGTGGGTAGGAGGGGCTGGCACATGTTTCTGCAGAGTCTGGTTCCCATAAAGGATTTGTTATGACACGGCACTGACTGTGTGGCTTGCGTCCAGCTCAGCTGGCAGAAGACGTGCAAAAATTGGTCACAGTCCAGTATGTTTTAGTGGTAGAAAATGATGATTAGGAAAAAATGTTCAAACAGTACAATTGGTTTCCAGGCACAAGAGTCTCTTGCAGCAGCTGAGAAGGAAAGCCCTGAACTGTAATTAGAAGGAGCCTGATGGATTTGGCTGATTTTGAGGATGCATTGAAATTTGTGGAGTGCTCTGAGTGGAGAGGCTTCAATCTTCTTAGAGTCATTTTTCTTTATAGAGGGCCCTCTTCCTGCTGTAGCAGTATTTCTGGAGGCATGTTTTCTTTGGGGCATAGCATAGGGTTGTTAAGTCCAAACCGGAGGTATCCATTTGGGGAAGCTGTGCTCTGGGTTGTTAAATAAGCCCTGCAGGGAAACTGAGCTTTTTTTCCCTAAAACTTGTGTGTTGTCTGCTATTTAATATGATCTCTGCCACTGCTGATTTGTAATCTGTGCTTTCACCCTGAAGTGCATGTGGTTGTGTTCAGATATTTCCTTTAAATCAATCACTTTCACCATTTTCCAAAACACTTCTTGAGTTTATTGCTTTTAGTAAAGTGTTTGGACTGTCATTATTTATTACTGGCAAAGTGCTGACAGTGTGCTCTTCCCAAATGAGTCTTTATGTGGAGTATTTGTTTAGCAGGTTTTGCAGGGGAGGGTTGGTGTCCCTGCAGGGCAGCAGGGTCTGCCTGGGCAGCGGCAAGGACAGGGCTCGTCCCTGGCAGGGGCTTTGCGTCTGGCCTGAGAGCCCGGGCTTCCTTGTGCTGATTAATTTGACAGAATTTAAAATCCTAACCCAGGAAGCTTACACCGTGTGTAATTTATCTTTCTGGAGTATTTCTGCTGTTTGGCAATTTTTCCCTACTGCTTCATTATCCGAAAACCCCTGACTCTGGAGAGCGGCTCGTGAAGGATGTGGAGGCCGCCGCAGCCTCCCGGGACACGGCGCTGCTCAGCTGAGACAGCCACTTCATAAGCACTTCATGCTTGCAGAGCCAGCTCTCAGCTCTTTGATGCAGCCTCTGCCTGTAAGGATTTAATGGGCTGCAGCTCAGACTTCCAAGCGGTGTAAATTAAGCTTGTTGGGGTTTTTCCTATTGTTTGGCAGCTGCTCTGTCCTAGTTACTCGAGTCCTCTGATCTGAATTGGTCCCCATGTAGAGGAAGCTGCAGGAGCTTCATTCTGCGTTAGGCCTCACATCTTTGGTTGCTGGTGTGCAGCAGATCACGTGCCCTGTGAGCAGCACCGGGGCTGTTCAGCCAGTGGCTGCTCCTGTGGGAGGGGGACAGCATCCTGTCCCACCGTGGGCAGGCACTGGGCAGGGGCTGCAGAGGCACCCGCTGGGCCCCCTGTGGGGAGAGTGCACTGCCCTCCTCCCTCCCTACAGCTGGGAAAGTTCCACGGGGACATCTGAATGTGGAAAGAATCTCTCACTCTCTTTTTCATTCTCTCCTGCCATTGGGCTTTTATAAAACCTGAATCTGGCACCCCCACTTCTCATTGACTCTTAGGAAACAGGATATTTTAGTAGCTTGGAATGAGATGAAATGCTTGCAAAGCCCATATGTTGCTTGTTTTAGGGAAAGGGTCAGGAAGGTTTTAAAAAGTATTTAAATATTTGGTTTACACGATTAGAATAGATTGTCTGGAATGAAGTCCATTACCCGAGGTGATTCTTGCCTCGCAGTTTAGGTTTTCATTGCAGTTCTTTGGAGTATGAGGTAGGTGTTCTGGCATCTCAGTGCCCCAACACAGTCAAAGTTAAGGGCTGTGAATAAATGCTGTAGCTGGGATCTAGCCACTGCTGGAACCACGGAGAGCTGCTATGGCAGTGGGTGTGAGCTGCAACCTGGGAGATGCCTCCTGGTAGAGGGGGTGGTTGCCAAGTCCTCTGGTGCCAGTTCATAGAACCCCAGCAGCTTCTTTCTTAGAAATATGCTTTTTCCAGTCTCCAGAAGCAAAGCTGTCGTTTTGGATTACATTTCTTGAGAGCTGCAGCCTGATATTAACTCATTTTAGGTGTGTTTTCAGCTTTCTACAGCTTGAAATTTAATTGTTGTGTTCTCAATTTTTCATGAGGAATGATCTTTGCATGATCGTTGTTTATGGAAAGTAAGGTTGAGTTTTGTTTTTTTTTGAAAGGTATTCCCATGACACTGCAGGTTTTGCAGCACTGTTCTGAAGGTCACTGTGAAAAAATCAAACTTTGCTGCCTGACGGTTCAGATGCTGCTGCTCTGGGTGTCACACTTGTACTACCCCAGTCTGTCACTGCTGGGTCCAAAGCCCAGCTTACCTTTGGGATTTTGCTGTGCATTGTTGATATTTTTATATGAATTATGAAGCATCCTTTGATATCTGGCACTTGCCCTTGTGATCCTCTGTTCCTTTTTACGAGTACTTGCCCCCTCACTTCAAAAGCAGTTCATCACCTTCCTGCAGACCGTTCTTAATAACAGGTTTGGAACTGTCAGGCATTCCTGGGCCTGTTTTATGTGAGTTTCTCTCCAAAAATGTTTAAAAAGTGGCCATAATGTGCACAGACTTCAAATCCCCTTTGCCTGCATGTGAAGGATCTCCTCATCACACGCTGACTTGTTCTATGGATTTGCTGAATAAAAGAGCAACTGAAGTGAAGAGGGTGATCAAACTTGCTCTAAAATGTCTTGAAATTATCGGATGCTGGGGGGAAAAATATGTTTGGTATTGGAGCAGTGCTGGAGCAGTAGGGTTTGACTCCAGCTGTGGAGGGAAAGGCAGGAGCCCTGAGCCTGGGTCCTCCTGCAGACTGCCTCACTGCTTATCTTTGTGCAAGAGGAAAGCTGCTGCTGGTGACAGTTCAAAAGGGAGATAATTGGCATGGGGATAGTCTTCCTGAGTTGCCATTCCTTAACATCAGAGATTCGCTAAAGTACTAATAATTACTGTTAATATCTTTCAGTGGAAACTTTCTGGGTAAACGAGTGCTGGTTGAGGCAGCATTTAATGGCCGCTGCTGGCATGATTGGAATGCAAATAAGTGTTATTAGCCTAATGATTTTGCTGTCACCACCAGTATGCAGCAGTGGTGTTGTGAATATGTCATGCAGTACCCGTGAATTTGGAAAGTGTGTCAAAACACAACTTCAATTAGTTTGCTCTAATTATGACTCTAGAGAGTTCATAAGTATATCACTCCTCATTAAAAGAGATTTTCTTATATGGATTAATACAGCACATAAAGGGGGTTTGAGCGATTGGAGGCAGGGCTGTGCAGAGGGAGGATGCCCATGGGGTGCTGCAGGTACAGCAGCTCTGGAGCAGTGCTGGGATCCAGCCCTGGCCCAGGAGCTGCTGCAGGACCAGGGCTGGAAACCTCCCAGGCAGGAGCAAGTGGCTGTGCCACGTCAGCTGTGGGCAGCAAGAGCCTGGTAAATGGTTCTGGACAGGCTCTTCAATTAAAAATAACTAAACAAACAACAAGCCCCAAACCAAAAAAGCCCTGGAAGGAGCCACGCTTGATGCTGAAATAGAGATGTGGCCCAAAAGCTTTGCTCTGGTGAAAGTCAAGGAGCACAAGCAGTCAGAAGCACAAGCCTGTGCCAGCCTGGCCTCTCCAGAGAAGCCCTTTGGGATGCTGGGTCTGTTCCCCTTTCCCAGGATATTTGTAGTGCATTTTACATACTGTCTTGTCACATTGCTAGATTGTGTTCCAGCTTTGCAGAACAGGAAGATATTGTTGTGCTCACAGGTGAGCAGTTGGGTAAGGGTTAAAGTAGTAATTGTTTAAATCTTTTAGGCATTCCTCCCAGTTCTGTGATAATTTGATGAAGAACTTCACCCTAATTAAATATTCAAATTAGGAATAAGTGTCAATATGGCTTCCTGGTGCCTGGAATGATGATTAATTGTATTCAAAACTCTAGTGGCCGCTGTAATCTAAACCAAACCGTTGTTCTTGATTATTTGTGCAACACATTTACCATGTTTTTGTTTTAAAATTTAAACTAGTAATTGATTTGCCATATGCCACAGAACTGCACATACTTTCACGATATGTGTTTAGGAACTTGGGGACTTGGTAATTGGGATTTTCTTGCTTTTCAATGGCAGACTTTTTTTTTTTGTCTTCTACAATGCAAAATGATTTGGCTCTCACAACACATAAGGAAAATGCATTATGCAATCAAGTTTGTAGGCATAAGCTATATTGATCCTGGCCAAAGTTTACATTAATTTAAAATAAATTAGGCTTTGTTTCCCATTCCTCCCTACAATGTCATCTTTTATAAGAAGAAAGAGGGAAGGGGAGAGCTGATTTCCATCCAGCAGTCACTGCCCTGTTTTGTGCAGCTAATGTTCTTCTTGGAGACATCTCTCTGGCTGTCTGTAGCAGCTGGAGTGATGGAGTGCCCAGCTGTCCTACCTCAGGAATAGCAAGCTGCCTGTACACCCAGGAGCCCCCTACTCACTCTGCAGCCCCCTGCAGCCCCCTGCTCACCTCCTGCAGCCCCCTGCTCACCCACTGCTCACCCCCTGCTCCCCCAGGAGCCCCCTGCTCACCCCCTGCTCCCCCAGCTCACGGGATGTTGCTGCAGGGCCTGTGCAAGCATAGGACTTGGAGCCGTGCTGGAAGGCTGCTGCCTGCCTGCTGGAGCTGGGGGCAGTGCCCACCTTGAGCCAGCTGTGGGATGGTCCCTTCAGTCCCCTGCCTGAGGGCATGTGTGTCATTTCCCTGGAGTGGTGGTGGGCTGTCTGGAGGGCAGGGGTCAGCCTCTTTGACAGCACAAGTTGGTACAAACTTCTAAAAAATACTCTCCTTAGAAATTGGCCTTTTAAGTAGACCTGGTTTATTTACCTCCAGAACAATTTCTGCTGAGAAGAAAGCAATTCCCCATAGAGGGCGGAGAAATTCAGTCCTTCTACCAGCTGCCTCTGGTGCCTTGGAAAATATTTTTGAATACTTCTATTAAAAATCAAATGAGAAGCATGTCATGCCCACAGGCAGTGGTCTCCTGTTTTAAAGTGTGTTCATAACAAACATGCCTCTGCTCCAGAGACTCTCATGTGGATTGTGTTTTAAACAGCAAACTGATATCCAAGTTCAAATATATTTTCACACCATCTTTTTTTGGTTAAAAATAGCTTTGGAGAGCACAAGCAAACTCAGACTGATGTTTGCTTTTTCTTATTTTATCTGTGCTGTTCACCATCATCTGCATCTAGGTCTAAAAATACATTGTTCTTCCCAAAATGTGTCCTGTTTTTGAAGGCAGATAACTTCCAGATGATTCATGTGGTAGATAAAACCTGCTGGCGCAGGACGTGGGTTTGATGCACTGCTGGAGAATGCACAGGGCCCTGTCCAAGAGGACACAGAGGCTGCTTGGTTCTCCTGGCAGGAGGGTGATGCTCAGTGTCTGCCCACATTCTGCTCTCACTCGGGTGAGGTGGGAGCTGCTCCCTCTGCCTCGTGCTGCACTGAGCCCCTCTGTGAAGAGGAACCATCTTTTCTACGTGTGGCAGTGCAGTCCAGAAGATTAGTGATAACGTTTTATTAAAATTCACACAGACGGGGGATCTCATTAGAAGAGCACAGGTTTGAATTGAAGGGGCAGAGCCGTGCTGGCTGCTCGTGGTGCCAGTGTGTGTGTGCTGTGCCTGGCTGGGTGGATGCCCTGGTGGGGTGGATGCCACTGTTGCAGTTCTTGGTTGTTGGCCTAGCCCAGGGCTGCAAGGGCTGGAGGCGGCTGACACTGAGTGCAGCCAGCTGGTAGACAGTTTTGGAAGCAATATTCAAATTGATGTTTGCTGCTTCACCTGGCTGGAGTGGTTGGGCTGGAGTGAGCCGACAGGAGCAGCACCTTCTGCTCGGCAGTAACATGTGGCGTGTCCTGCCTTTCCCTCAGGCATATCTCGCTGACGCTGCCGGCCAGCTTTCGGGGCAAGAGTCACAGCACCCGCCTGGACCTGGAGCACCAGCACTCCAACCTGTACGCCATCTCAGGTGAGCTGCCACGCGTCCTGCTCTGTGCGTCACTCACTGCTGCTGGGGCACAAACACTTCTCCTGGGGGTTTTGTTTTGTAGCACTGTTACACCTGAACAGATATTGTCACAGGCATGGTAGAATCACAGCGCAAGTTTCCCTCTGTTATGTTGTTTTTGCAAGAGGAAAAAAATACTGGATTTAAACCTGACTCTGTCAAAGCCTAATGAAGGTCTAGTCCCTTCATCTGACTGAAGGAGATTTTAGGACAGTTTGGAAATCCAGCAGTGGGTTCAGTGGGCTTTGCAGTTGGAACAGCTTGTGCATAATCAGGGAAGAGAAGATGGCAAAAACAAACCATTCACAGGTTCCTCCTATTAATAGTGAGTGACACTTGTAACATGGGAACATGGCATTAATTCATGTACCATAATCAAAGGGTTATTTAAAAGGTAATCTCTGCCTGAAACTGCTGCTTCAGGTTCCTAAAGAGATAGAACGTAACAATTGCATAATCCTTGTCAGTCCTCGTTTTTCTTGTTACTCTCCTACCCTAATACATTTGGAAATGTAAGGGAAGGTGTATTCCTGTGTTCGCATGAGACAATTCTGCATGGAAGCTTTGCTTTCTCTCCTGCACACTGCAGCAGCTCTGTGTGTGTGTTGGTGGGACTGCCCTTGCTACAGGATGTGCTGGCCTCTGCTCGTGGTGCAGCCTGAGGAGGTGCCTGCTTTACAAAGAGCCTGAACACTTTACCAGATCCTTACAGGCAAAGCACAAAACAAGGCCTTGTGGAACTGGACAGGGCATTAGTTCTTCATGTTTGCTTGAGCACATTTTCAAGTATATAACTATTTTTCCTCCAATTGCACCTTTTCCTCCAGAAACACTGTTATGAGTTGTGCATGTGTTGTAATGGCTATTGCAGCTGTGAGCCCTTTCCAAAGAAGGGATCTCGTCATATGACACATCCTGTGCATTGACAGGATTTTCGTGCACAGCTCCTGCCCACGGCTGCCTTGTCAGCAGCTGCAGCGAGGTGCCGCGACAGCTCTCTTTGTGTGCTCAAACCTGGCCAAGGTGGATTAGCCCCCAGACGCGCTCTGGAAGCCATTCCGCGTTTCCTGTTCCGTCGGTGTCGTGTGCAGCCAGTCTGGGCTATCTGCAGTGCTGCTGCAGTGCCATGGCAACAGGAGATTTAGGAGCAGGCTGCCACGCCTGGGCTGCTGCCAGGGCTGGTGTGCCGGGCTGTGCTGGTGAGGGAGCCGGGCTCCAGCACACACAGGCTCCCTCTCTGCTGTGCATGGGCCTGCGGGCTCCCTCTCTTGGCTCCCAGGTCAGAGGAGGGGTTCTTGGGGCTGCTGAGGGAAACAAAAGCCATTATGAGCAGTCTGTTCCGGTTTTGGTACAGCCTCTGTCTGCTGAGGGCACAGGAGGAGCTGCTTGCAAAGGGAGGGCTGTAATGGGGATAGGATGAAGAGCTGCAGCGTGGTCTCTCTTTGCTTTCTGTAGACACTCAAGATTTTCTCAGTATTCGATGAAAAGAACACTTCCAGCTGTGGTTCAGCATGTTTGTGGAAGATAAAATGAATTTTGGCTGTCGATCCTACTTTGTATTGCAAATATATTTTGGCAGAATGACTGTATTCTCACTCAGTGGAACTGCCCATTACCCCTTGGGCTGCATAATGCAGTTGTTGTTTGCACAAAACTGGAGTCAAGGAAAAAACGGTCCTGAAAGCAGCAATTACAGTTTTTAACCAGTCTTTTGTCATTGCCAGTCTTGGCCATGATGCACTGGATGACCAGAAAGTTAAGGGGACTTCTCTTGGCACATTCCAATAATCGAGTCCCTGGCAGGGTGCAGATAGGGAAGCACTGCCCAGAGCCTTTCACAGCCACAGCACTGCTCAGGCACTGCTGGCATCATCCTTGTGCCTGGCAGCCTCCCTCGTCCCACGCCATGCCACCCCAGCCCAAAAGGCAGAAGTAGTTCTCAGCTGGTGCACAGGACGTCGGTGGGTGCTGCTGGGAGCAGGATGCTGAAGAGCTGACAGGTTTAATGTGCATGCTGGGGCAGGCAGCTGCTGGAAGAAGAATGCCTTGCTCCAGACAGACCTGTTGACAGACATGGCTCAGTATTTCACTGCGCAGTCTTTCCTCATGGCCTTCAGTTTAATTAAGATGTTGTTGTGACTGCATACTGCCTTCATTTCAGACTTGAGCATCTTCTGCCAGAATATTGCTTTGGCTTATCAGAGGCACAAGCACAGTGAGGGAGAGGCAGCCCTCGCAGGCATGCACAGATAATAACATACAGGGAAAATTCCTCAATGAAGTGAAAAATTATTTATAATAATGGTACTCAAATAGAAGGGAAATAAGTCACTCTAAGGGTATATAAATTTTTATGATAGTGTATAAACAGCCATAGCCTGCCTTGTCTCCCATCTATTCCTGCAGAGAATGAGGGCAACATCTAGCATAAAGAAAAATACAATAAGGAAATGAAGAAATGAATGGGAAGAGCTGGAGGATTGATCACCCAGTGTATTTGTATATCCTGATGTAAAAGGTGCTGCTGACAGGTGGCCAGGTTTCTTCTGTATAAAACCATGTGTGTGCTGTCAGGGCAGTGTGAGCAGCCTTGTTTCGATTGATGAATTGCCTGCTTTCTTGATTAAACCTTCCATCACTTACAAAACAAAAAGCCTGTGTTTCGATGGCAGAGTGGGACATGTCAAAAAAATCTGTCTGCTTTACCTTTGTGCAGATGTTGGGCACAGACTGTAACATGTATTATTAAAATGAATGTGGCATTTACTGTGCATTATTTCTTTCCTGGGAGAAGGGACCTGTAAATTATATGCTAATAATAAGCTTTAACCCTTTCAGGAACCAAGAGATGTAGGAGTGTAAATATTCTGCAGGCCTCACTTAATTGGATGGGCTGTAACACCACAGCAGCACTCTGAAGTTACTAAGCAGTGGGTCCCAGCCCTTGCTGCTGATGATCTGTGCATTCTGCTGAACAGGGTTGTCTTTTTTTGCCCCTGAAATTTCCCTGTAGCCATCTTCAACATTGTATTACAGATAGCTGTGTTTTGGGGCAACAGCGGACAAATTTGTGTAATTTGACTCATCCCCTCTCTTGGCCCGTTCTCAGATTAGGATAGGAGTTGTGTTGTATGGAGTCTGTCAGTCTGAACAACCCCATCAGAATGTGTGCATAAAGCAATTAAAGCCTCTTTGCACCAGTTTTGTTCAGGAAACAATTGTATGAACTTCCAGGTCCTGCTGCAGCTGGCAGTGTGTAGCCAGACAGTCATATGAACCTTTCCAGGGATATTTATTCTGGCAGAAATTTGGAGATAATAAGATGGTCAGTTGCCCTTGGGTAGGACTGAGGTTCATCTTTGAACACTTAAATATGGAAACTGTGCTGGGAAAGCAATAGAACAAAAGCAGAACATACTTTGATATATGTTTGTTGGTAGTATTTTCAAATAACACATGCCAGCTGTCAGCCCCAAACAGTCAAAACATTTGTGCGAGTACCTTAAGAAACGAATGATGTTAGCTGGACATACTAACATGTCATCCATAAGTTTGGGCATCCATCCCATGTTAATCCATAGAAGTAAAACAGGATCCAGAAGCACAGCATCTCTCACCATCAGAGCATTCTCAATTCAGTTCAAGACCTTGCTGAGCTGCAGGTGAAGGTTTTCATTCTCTTTAAGAGGAGAAAAGCCATGTTCTGTGGGTTGGAGCTTAGATGCCAGATCCCAAAAAACACAGCACACTTTACGTTCCGATACAGCAACGTCCGTGCTGTGACCGAGTCCGCACCACTTGCTGTTTGTTCTGCTGAGGAGCGATGGCTTTTCCACTGGATGCTGAAGTGCCCTTGCATGTATTTCTTACCTTAAAGGTACTGGTTTGTGGTCTTTTAAACACTTTAATTGATACATATCGAGTTACTTGTGTGAAGCGTTTTTCTGTGAGAAGCTGGGCTGAGCACCAGGGCAGGGAAGCGCGGCCCGCTGCCAGCGCAGTGTTGGCTGCAGGGTGTGTGCCAGCGTGCCAGGAAGGAGGAGGTTTCCATGTGCAGCTCTTACAGGTGCCAGTTTCTCCACAGCTCTGGCTTGTTTGTTTTGGAGTCATGCACCAATATTTATTACCTTAGGGAAGTAAATATTTACTTAAATGGGTTTTTATTATACTTATATATAAATAGTTTTTTATGATATTCAAATATTTATTGCCCTCTTTAAGACACTTTCTGTGAAAGGTCAGAGCAAACTGTGGTCTGAGAGTTTGGAGAGGGAAACATTTGTGAGCAGAGGCTCCAGTCCAGGTTCCACCTGCTGGGTCAGGCAGGTGAGCGTTCCCAGCAGGAAGCACAGGGCAGAGCCCCGCTGGGGAGGGACAGGCCTCAGCCTGGTGCAGCCCAGGAGGGCGAGCTGAGCCTGGCTCAGGCCATGGAACAGGGTGAACTGAGCTGGGCTCAGGCTCTGACGGTGGCACAGGGCGAGCTGAGCTGGGTTCCTGTGCAGGAGGATGGGCTGTTCCTGCAGGCACGGCAGTGACATTTGGTGTTCACTTCACTCCACGCAGGTTTGTAATCCAGCTCTCTGGAGGCAGCAGAGAGAGTGAAACTGATGTTAATGATCTGGAAAAACATCAAAGCCAGTGGATTCCTGAAAAGGAAACCGAGTTGCTTTTCTGTGCTGCAGGCTGGGGCTCTCGGCGGGGGCAGGTGTCATCTGTCTGGGCGGTGGCATGGGAAGCATTTGCTTCACACATTGCTCCTGAGACAGCAGCTTGCTTCCTGACTCCTCCTGGTCAGGAGGGGCTAACTTGGAAATGTCTTGGGGTATCAACCCCTCCCCCTTGCCATTTTCTTTATTTCTTCTTTGGTAGTGACAAAAGAAGTCTCTTTCCGAGGTCTTTCTAGATTTAGATTTTGTTATATTTCAGTGCCCATATGTCAACTTCCTTCTTATTGCAAAATACCAGCTTATCTGGCCGCATGTGCCACTTCCTTAGTTGTCTGTTTCCTTTTAAAAGACACAGTAGCTCTCTTCTGTGTATAGGAGGACAGGTGTTTTAATCAGAGGTTAATAATTTATTTTTACAAACTATTGTTTTGCTTCATTATTTCTGTAGCTAATTAAATGATGCATTTGTCACAGTGTGTTTACTTTACTTAAACAGGTAATTTTGGAAAAAAAGGAGATTCTATTTTTTGGATCAGTGCACAAGGATTGCTTTTATCTTCATCTTCTAGCACAGTTCCTGGTGGTTCTGCAATTACCTCTAATGTTCAAGGGTTTTGAGACCCCCCAGTCTCAGAAGGGGAGGTCCTGTGCTGCATCTTACTGTCGGTCCCCATCCCTTCACTTAGGCTCTTGGCGCTTCTTAAGAGTAGAAGCGGAACTAAATATATATTTTGTGACACTGAATTTTAATCAGGATGGTCCAAAAGCCAGACAAGTTGTGACACAAGCTTTATTCTGCATTGAAACCTCTTTCCTGACGCTGAGATTAAAGTCAGCCTGTTCTTTACCCTATTGCAATTTCCAGTCTTTGGCCTAAGAGACCTGGATAATCTTCCAGCTATGAAAGGCTCTATTAATATCCAGCAGTTCAGGGAGGCTGAAGTCTCATGTAAAATGCTGCAGCTGCATATTTCAGAAAGGGAAATGTGCTACTTAATACTATACTTAATGAGATTCAGAAAGATCGTTTGGTATGAAATGATCCTGTCCGTGGTGTACAGACCCTTGGAGTGCTGTGTCAGCGTGCCCCACGTGGTACTCAGGCTGTGCTGGGGCAGCAGCCCAAGCCGGCATGATGGAGCCGTGAGCTCTCTCACAGGTGGCATTTTTAAGACAGACAATTTTTGATGAACCTGCTGTCACCCAAAGTGCCATTTGTTGTTTTTCTCTCCTCCTGTCATGTGCTGGTAGGGGAGGTGGAGGCCCTGGCTGGGTACTGCTCTGCTGTCAGTGGGAGCCGTGTCCCCTCCTGCTCGGGCGTGTGGCTTCACCCTGTTCCTGCGCTCACCCATGTTCCTGACCTCACCCTGTTCCTGAGCTCACCCTGTTCCTGAGCCCACCCTGTTCCTGAGCTCACCCATGTTCCTGACCTCACCCTGTTCCTGAGCTCACCCATGTTCCTGAGCTCACCCATGTTCCTGAGCTCACCCTGTTCCTGAGCTCACCCTGTTCCTGAGCTCACCCACATTCCTGAGCTCACCCTGTTCCTGAGCCCACCCTGTTCCTCAGCTCACAGTCCCTCCAAGGAGGCTGCTCGGTCTCTGCTGAGGGGATTGTCTGGCTGTAACCCTGCAGCCATGAATTATGGATGAGCAGGTGCACCGGGCACAGCCTGGTGGCACATCCTGTGCCCAGTGGCACATCCACAGGCTGCAGCAGTGCTGATGGAGGGGAGATGACACAGATCCCTGGGTCAGGAGTGCCCTCACCCCACAGCAGCACTGGGAAGGCCAGTGGCTGATGGAGGAGGATGATCTTGTGGGACTGGCACCGTTCCCATGGAACACAACCTTGGAGTGGTCTGCACTGTTTGTTTTGCTTTGCCGAGTGCCAGAGTTTAATTTTTTTTAAATAAGGAGCTGCTCAGAGGTTTGGATATTTAAACAGTTATTAACCGAATGACAATTAACAGATTGCAGAGACAGATTTTCTTTTCAAAACCTCCAAAATTGAGTACAGTTTGCAGAACTATCACAGCCCAGTAATGACAATGAATTTTGATTTCCCGGAACTGATATTAGACTCCTTATTAAACTATGTGCATCTGCTTTTAATTTACTCCAAATAATTGGAAAATGCAATGAAGCTTTCCAATTAAAGCTTGGCTTTATGCTGTTTAATAATACCCCCCATAATATTATAGCTTTTGAAGTGACAGGTGAGTTGGTGTATGAATAAAACATAAAGCCAGCAATAAGGGACAGAAAACCAGAGACAGTTGTTGGGGATTTTAAATGCTGGATGTAATTTGCATATATTAATCTCTTCTTTTCAGCCTTATCAGGCGTTCTTCAGTATTTGAAGTTAAAATAGCATTGACAGGCGGGAGTACGCTTAGTTTTTTCAAGGATTTATTACTTGTATAATTTCTGATCTTTAATAAGCAGATATGACTGATCCTCATAGTTCTATAGAAATCAGTTAATTGTTCCAGATGGCGTGTACTGATTATGCAAAATTACTTTTCACACCATTTTTTTTTTTTGATGGAGTTTGGAGTAAAATTAAATTTTTTATAGCCTTCTTATCATGCTGTTTTACAGTGGGTTTTGCACAGAAGTTGAATTTAATCTACTATATTACATTGACCAGCAGAGTTATTCTAATGTAGCATTCTGTGATTTGACAAAGAATAATAGAACACGTTGCTCATTGTGCATTTCTGTGCTGCTAATAAAAAGGAGTTGCAGTGCAGAAAACTAGGCTGTTATTTATGAAGAATGCTTAATTCGCACTATTAAAAATGCAAAATTGTTACAATGAGATGTTTGCTCTTTTGCATAGAAGGCTTGGGCAGAATAAATGTAAATAATCTTGTTGCTACAGCTTCCATCAAATAAAGCAGGAGTTTGTAAATGCCTGGTGTGAGTGGGATGGGGCTGGGAGGAGCAGCCATCCAGGCAGCACGTTCCAGCTCCGAGCAGGAGATGTCACTGGTGTTTTCCCTGATCATCACCATCCAGATATCTCAATGGCATCATTTCATAATTGAAAACATTTGTAAAGGTTGTTTGGCTTCATTTATCTAATGAAAAGCTGTTTATACAAAATAAGCCACACATAAAAGCCTCTTGCTAATAAGTGTATTGCAGTTTGTTTTGGCAGTGACTCGGTGGTTTTTGGGAGGCCCCATGGCCTGGCTGTGCTGGGGTGGGTGGGCCCGTGGGCCTGCCGTGGGCACTGCTGCAGCTTTGTCCAGAAGTCCTGGGGGAATTCTGGTAGGTCCCATCCCTCACTGGGCCACAGACAGAGCAAGGGTCCTGGGGCTGGGACCCGCCCTGGGCGCTGCAGTGCCACCACGCCTCAGCCTCTGCAGAGGGCCCAGAGCACCACTGGGGCCAAGCCCAGGGCATCTCAGGGATCCTTGAAAAGCAGAACAGCAAGTGTTTAAAAAATGACCTTGTGGTTAATGGATAAATGGGGGCACCATAAATGGACTGTTACGAAGAGTGCATATTTTTAATTCAATAGAAAAAAAGACAAGTAATTAACTCAGTCATTAGAAAGCTCAGAATTTCTCCCATCTCCTCTTGAACTAGAAAATTGTTTTGTGTATACTTTTATATGTACATATAGATACAAATATATAATATGTATGGGGACAACTAATGGCATAAATCAGAAATTATTAGAAAATATTTGTTCTAATGAAGTAATAATTTGGTGGTAATGTATTTCATCAGTGTAGCTTAAGGGTAAATTAAGTGGACAGACTTTATATGGATGCTCTCATTTTAATCTTCAAAATGCTATCTAATGTCTCATTAAGACTTTCATATAATGTATCTTAAGTACAGTCATTAAATATAGTTTAGAGAGATGTATGTTCAGATATTGCTTAAAGATGTTTTAATAGGCCCATTTACTCTGATGATATTAATGAGCTTTTAACACTTATTAAGCTTCTAAAACTCGTGGTGTCTCCTTGCAGTGAGCAAATCAACATAGGAATTGTGGAGGAATTGGATGCTCCAACAAAGCCAGTTTTCCAGGGACTCTCCAGGGCGCAGCTGCATCCTTTTAGCTGTGTCAGCACGGGGTGATGTCCCCAATCCTGGGGTGGTGTCCCCAATCCTGGGGTGGTGTCCCCGCTCCTGCGGTGTGCCTCAGGCATGTGGGGGCTTTGGCTTTGCGTGGATGACTTTGCGTGGCTGGCTCTGTGTGGTGGCTCTGTGTGGTGGCTCTGTGTGGCTGGCTCTGTGTGGTGGCTCTGTGTGGTGGCTCTGTGTGGTGGCTCTGTGTGGCTGGCTCTGTGTGGTGGCTCTGTG
>VXBQ01008090.1:0-13460 GCA_013400175.1 Phainopepla nitens | reverse complement strand
GAGTGGCTCTGTGTGGTGGCTCTGTGGTGGCTCTGTGGTGGCTCTCTGTGGTGGCTCTGTGTGGTGGCTCTGTGGTGGCTCTCTGTGGTGGCTCTGTGTGGTGGCTGCTGCCCCATCACATCCACGTTTCAGAGCTGCGCGTTGGGAACTGGCCGGGCCCGTCTCGGGGTCTGTGCCCTGTTGTGCACATTTGGCTGCATATCTGTGAAAATAAGCAAATAAGATAGGTTGAGGGAAGAGCCTAATACAGGCCTGTGTTTAGATAAATTCTGCTTTTTGATCATCTGAAGTGAAGATGCAAGAGTTATAATTAAGATAATAAAAACTGCTCATTTTCTGTTGTCACTTCAATTCCAACTCGGAAAGTTATTGCAAAGAAAATTCTCTGGTTTCATCACTCAGCTCTTCTTAACAAATCCTTCTGAGTTCAGAGACTTTTATAATTACTAAATTGGTTTGTTAGAGGGAGATAATAGCAAATTTCTTCTTTTCATAATTGGACATTTCTTCCCTGTAGGCTAATGCAGGCACAGCACTCACATACACAATGAGCTGTGCTTTTGAAAAACCATAACTGGCTAATAAGTGCCGTGGTGTCATCGGAGAGTAATGGTGTGCTGATTAGCATAATTAATGACAAATGGTGGTGCAGAGTGGGTGGATTGGTTTAGAGATGATGAATGCGCTGCGCCGAGGCCGAGCCGTGGCGGGCAGGCTGGCGGGGCTGCCACTCGCACCTGCCACCGCGGCCCGGGGCTCGGTGGCACCAGCCACGTGCCAGGGCAGCTCTGGGTGCTCCTCGGCCTGGCTGGGTGGCACAGGGCGTCCCTCCGTGGGGCTGCTGCCACGGAGCTGGGGCAGGGAGCTCTGCAGGGCCAGCACCAGTGGAAAGGAGCCGGGGGCCTCTGGGCCACGAGCAGTCTTCATCCTCCGAGGGCTGAGGGCCACGCCAGGCACTGGCCGTGCTACAGGATGGGCACATTAATCTGTGATTTGATTAATCAGGGCTAATTTACATTCACAAATGAGACTGATAAAAATGGAGTTACCTTTTCACCTTTAGGGAGGAGGAGGGATTATTTCTAGGTTGTCTCTTTTTTAAGTGATAAGCAACTCTTTTACCAATAAGGATGAAAATACTTAATTTGCATTAGCAAAAGAAGCTAATTATTATATAGTTAATTAGCATCTGGAAATGAGGATTATCTTAATTACAAAGCAGTTTCCTTAATAGCTACAAAACTGTAAGTTTGATGTGTGTGGAGATTGGTGACTATTATTATGTAATTACTGATCATATTAATGATGCAATGTATTTAGGTATCATTTGCATATGCAAATGAAATTTACCTGATAGAAATATGTGGCTCCAGTAATGATTTTGTGCACTTAAAAATTAAATCCCGTTAGAAGATGTGGGTCCTGCAGGGCACGGTGGCTCTCCTCCCGCAGAGGAGCTTTTGGCTCAGCAGGGCCGTGGCTCTGTGCCTGGCTCTGGCAGGAGGAGGGCACGTCCCCTGCCCTTCAGCCCCAGCCCAGTCAGGGCCCTTCCCCTGCAGCCGGGCCAGGCTGCGTGCCTGTGCCCTGTGCCATCCTCTCCTGCACTCCAGCCTTATCTTTGGGTCTGTGTCCAGACTCTTCTGGCTGCTGAATGCTCCAGGGGATGGTTCTGTTTGCCAGGGGAGCACGTTCTGTGCACCAGTGAGCTCCAGGGCAGGAGATGGCTGTCCCCACATCCTTCCCAGCCATGCTCCTGATGAGTTGCTTTCCAGTAACGTGCAGACGTGCTTGGAGAACAGAGCATGGTGTTGTCAGGGCAGCTGATCTAGGTTCTTTCTCCTGCTTTTCTTGGAAATACAGAGCTGCTCTGTGTTAAAAATAACTTGAGTCCCTTAAACCAAAACCACGTAAAGACAGGACCGTGCACCATTGTCTCTCCTGGGAATCCTGTGGGACAGATGTTGGTCACTCAGTGCTCTGCTGGAGGGTGTGGGGTGCTGCTGGGCAGGATCGCAGCATCATTGCAAGTGTGAGTATCTGCCCCTGGCCACTGATCTGGCTGCTGGCCAGAGAGTCTGGGGAGCCTAGGACTGTCAGGGTGGCAACAAATCCCGCCTCACACCATAGTGGCTCAGCCAAGGAAAAAGCTTCCGGGGCCAGACACTGTAACAATATGCAGCGTGTGGATTTAATACCCCCTGCTCCTACCCTGCAGCACTGGAAGCTGTGTGGATGTTTCTCTCATCAAGCAGCAGGAATTTACAGCTGCTGGCCAGGGAACACTGCGGCCATTGTGGGGCTGCCCGAGATGCTTTTTGCAACTGCTGCTGCAGCCTGTGCTGCCCAGCCGCCGTGGCAGACAGACATT
Source organism: Phainopepla nitens (assembly GCA_013400175.1). Taxonomy (NCBI): domain Eukaryota; kingdom Metazoa; phylum Chordata; class Aves; order Passeriformes; family Bombycillidae; genus Phainopepla; species Phainopepla nitens. Next base: position 11,092 of record VXBQ01008090.1, on the reverse strand, counting down.
ACACGTTTAATGACTTCCAAGGAGTCTGTCATTACAGCCAGAGCTGAAGGGAATGGAAAAGCGTCTGGGATTCTCTTCAGCACAGAGCTGTGAGCTGGAGGAGTACCTGCCTTTGCCTCTGCCTTTGCCTTCACTTCCCCATCGCTGAACGCACCCTGTCCCGGCTCTGCCTCAGCCCCACACGAGTGCCCTGGTTTGTATCTGATCTGCTCTGCTCTAATTAATTAAGGGTTGTGGCTTGGAAACAGCACATGCTAAGGTGTGATCTTTGAAGTTTAGTGTGGTGCAGAGACTTCAAAGGGGACATTTTATTAAAAAATAATAAAATCAAGAGCTCCTAAACACTTGCAATTTGAAGAGCTTGTTTGAAGTCTCTCCATGTTCTCTGGTGCTGATGGAGTCGCAGTGCTGAGGTGCTCCTTAGGCGTCACCATGCAGTACTTAACCTTCACTTTATTTAAAAAAGAAAATAATCAAATCCAGGGGTACTTTTTCAAGTGTTTTCGTGGCTTGATCTTAGGAGTAAAGAACTAATTGTGCCATGTCATGAGCTATGCAGGAAATGGAGAAAATCAAGGCTGACAATCAAATTAGCAAAAATGAAAATATAGTCCTGGTCTGTTTTTTTAATCTAAGTCATTTCAAGATGAACAGGAAAGCTGTAAACCTTTCCCAAAGCAGAGGTTCCCTCCCCAGCCCAGGAGGCCCTGCTCTCCCTCTTACTGCAGCAGGCATTGGGTGGTTTGGTGCTGCTGCCATCCTGCTGCCTGGCCAGGGCACGGTGCACGGGCTGCTGTGCTCTCCTGCTGCAGGGCAGTGGTGTTCAGAGCCCCCTGAGCTGGGGCCCACCCGTCGCTGGGCTCCGTGGCTCTTCTGCGGGGCACCTTTGTTGCCCACACCAGACAGGGGCTCATGTGTCCCTCCAGCCTGACCATGGCTCCCCTCCAAATGCTGCTGTGCCTGAGCTTGGTGCCAGCCCTAGTTCTCAATCTGCTTTAGATTCCTTCGGTGCCATTTAGCTGAAAATCAAGTTTTCTCTAAGCAGGGGAGCTCTGCTGATTTTGTGGTGTTGCTGTAGGCTGGTTTATGAGATACTCTTCTTGGTAAAGGGTGGACACTCTGTTAGCATTCCGATCTGGGGAAAAATGGGAACAGTTCTGCAGCATTAGAGAAAGGGCTTCCTAAAATCTAAGGTCATTTAAATTTTAAAGGTGGCAGTAGTGCACTCAGTGTTGGGTTTGGTTTGAATTCACAGTTCTTCATTTGCAGTCATGCAGGAAAAGGTTTTGCAAGGGATTTATTTATTTATTTGAATATTTTTAATATCAGAAATTGAAAATTCAAGTGTAAAAGGCTATGCAAAAATAGCAATAAAAAAATCCAAGGCTATAAAAGCTTATGGTAAGAAGTTAATGCAGAAACAGCTGTTGTTTCCTTGGGAGTTAAGGTATATAAACTCTTGGGTGGCTGTGCATCCCCCCAGTCGCGGTGTGAGGAATTAGCGCTCACTGCAGTGTGCAAACAGAGCCCGCCAGGCTCCGAGGCAGCGATTCATCTGTACCCAGGAGTTAAATATGACAATGTTAGCATTTTTCATTTCCCTGACATTACCATTAATAAAGCAATGATCCAAAAGAAGCTTTGCTGAGTCTGTTCTTTATGCTTCCATCACTCACAACTAGATAATTTCACACAGGATCGTTTTTAAATTAAATGACGATAAAAGCACTCTGCTGTCCTGTGCTCACTAGTTCATAGAAGTCTATCAAGTCATTAATGTGTCATGACAAACTGTGAGTTGGATACAAGAGTAATTAATTATTTGCATAAATAACAGGTTGAACTTGGTGCTTTCAGCCACAATGATGCGTGAGTCACGTCGTGGACATCCTGGCACCTGTGGCAGAGGTCACGGGAGGGGCAAACTGAGCTGGCACAGGGGTGGTCCCACTCCCACGCCCTTCTAGGGGACACCAGCTTGGAAGCTTTTGTGTTGCCAAGTTCTTCACTGATGCTTGCTTCAAGAGAGCATCTGATCTTTGGAGCTTTAGTGAACAATTATACAGATTTTCATAATCACCATTAATCACCACATATTTTTCAAGATAATTACAGCAACTGTTATTTAGATTTCTCTTTTATGTGCGCATTGTAGAAAAGAACAAGTGCTTATTACGCTGGGTAGTGTAGAGAACTACCGTCTGAAGTTCTTTGTCATCCAGAAACTCATTATGTTAGCTGATGCTGCCTGTGAAAGTTCGTCAGCATGTTTAAATTAGGGTAGCATTGGCAGGTCTGATTATTTAAATCTGGTAGCTTGGCTAAAAATATAGTTATTCAAGAAAGATGAATTACTAATTTGACAACTGAGATTTAGTTGGAGTCTGCAGCACAGAAGGCAGCATCTCTCGAGTGCTTAGAGAAGGGTGACAATACTTTTACAGATTAAAGAGAGGATTTCTGAGCGAGCTAGCAAGTTGAATTATAGAGCATGCTTTGGTGTCCGCCCCACCAGAGCCTGAGAACAAGTCTTGGTAAATGACAGTGGAGAGGCAGCCACCAGGAGAGGCGGGTTGTGTTTTCTGGTGGTCCTGAACCAAGGAAGAGCCGTGTCTGCTGCACCTCCCCAAGGCATCCACGCACTTCTGCCTGCTGCCAGGGGTCCATGGAACACTGTCCTTTGGGGCTGGGCTTCACAAGGCTGGTTTAGGTTGCTGGCTCCCTTCAACTCTTTTAACTAATTGCAGTGTCTGAGTTAATCAGCTGTGACCCTCAGGAAGGAGCTGATTCTGGGAGGCAGCAGACAGCCGTTGGAAACAGTTTTCCTTCTGAAAGCCGATTTTGTTTTGTTCCGTTCTAAGGGAGAAGAGCACAGGCGCCTCCCTGACCTGCTGCAAGTGCTGTGGATGTAGAGCAGGAGAGAACCTGCTGTGCTGAGCCCCTGGGCACAGGGCCCTGACCCACAGCCATCCTTCTGCCTCTGAGGCTTTGAGGGGCAAGAGGCTTTGCCTACCTATGCAAGGAGGCTTTAATCTGCAAGCTGCAAACATTTTATAGGTCTTTAGAAATATTTTGAAGTCCCAACCTTTAAAGAAGTTGAAGCCTGTGTGGATCAATGCATGAGCTGCTCCTATGATGAGTAATGCTATAAAATTGGGACCTTGCCCAGCTTTTTTATTTGAATCGGCATGTATACCTTTGGAAAGAACTGTGCTTTGTCATTCACCAGAACCAGTTCCTTTATCCCCTGGTGTTACTGGTCTCAAGACCAGTCTACTGGTCTCCAGCATGGTACAGATTGACATGGAGGAACCTGCTAGAGCTTTTGGCCACACTAAAGCAGGAGCTGCAGCTCAGGGCCAGGGCCTGGTCTGTGAGTGTGACACTGCCCGTGGAGGTGGTGACACAGGGCAGGCTCTCAGCACAGCAGTCACTCTTCAGGGCCTGCCAGGAATGCTTTAAAGGCAAGAGGGAAAAAAAAAAAGGAAAAAGGGAGAAATCAGAGGCTGCTGCTGCTATTTATTTACAGAACATCAAAACAAGGGACGTGGAATTAAAATACCCTCCTAGACTTCTGTTTTGATTTAACTTTATTATTAAATTAGCTGCTACTGTAAACAGCAATTGTGTGCTGCCTCACAGTGTGCAGCAGGAGCAGTGGTCCCCATGCCCAGTCCCTCGTGCTGGACACCCCAGTGCTGGACAGCCCAGTGCTGGACAGCCCAGTCACCCCCGTGCTGGACAGCCCAGTGCTGCTCACTCGGGCAGGCTCCAGCGTAGCGGTGGGAGCTCTTTGCTGCTGTTGCTGGAGTTGCCTGGCCCTGGAGATCATTGCAAGTCTCCATGAACTTCTGTGGGAGTAGGGGGCCTCACCCTTGAAGTCCTGTGAATGTGAAAAAACCCACCTTGGGCAGCAGCAGCTGTGGGTGTCTCATCCTGTGAGCAGGCCACCCCACAGGTGAGGTGGGCACAGAGCATTCTTCCCCAAGAACATCTGCTTTGTTCAGGGCATTTGCTCAGCCCGGGTGCAGATGCAAGGGAAGAGCTCTGCTCCCCATGTATCTTGTCTTGGGGGTCCCCACTGGCTGCCTGCAGCCCCTTGGGTGGCCAGAGGCCTCCTGGAGCCCTGCTGAGCCATGGGGTGAGGGGGTGAGGGCTGCTGCCCTCCTGGTGCTGGGGCCGGCAGTGGCACTGGCCGCCCAGGGCTTCATTTCTATAAAGTTTCAGAATTGGTGGAATTTAAACCCTCGTGACACTGGTGCCTGACTGTGAAAGGAGACGCTGAATGAACACCTTGTTTTCTGCTTTCTGCCTTTAATGCATTTTAGCAGCAGGCTGGTGATGGGGCTGACACGGCAGCTCCGCACACGCTCCCGCGCTTGGGGAGTGCAGCATTAATAACACACTTCCATGCATCATGCCATTTTTAAGCATGATCGTTATGATAAAGGGCATATACTTAATTACAGGCCTGCTTAATTACAGCTCTGTTGAAGCTCGTTTGTTTAGGAGCATGCTAATTGCGCTGCGGAGCCTTTGGCTCACCCTGCTTTTATCTGCTGCTTTGCTCTGTAGCTCTGAGCTCCGGGTGGGCTGGAGCGCGTGGCCGAGGCACGGGGGGCTCTGGGCGGGGGCACACGCACACTCGGCGTAGCTCAGGCTTTAGATTGCTTTACAAAAGCTGGCGTGTGGCTGATCAAAGAGGTTTGCTGTCGGATAACAAGTGCAGATGGTCTTTCAGGTTTAAAACTTCCTGGATTTGGTGATGCTGCTTTTCATCTGTTTCCTTTTGTTTCTCTTTGCGTTGTGGCTGCCACACAGCACCCTTGCTAACAAAATTATTCCTGTAGAGGGGGTTTTTAAATTGAAAATTGACAAAGCAAATGTAAAAGGCTGAGTATTCTTAAATGACCCTTGTTTAATAACTAACATGGTAACTCAGTGGTGCTGTAGAAGTTAGAAAAAGCAGACAGAGGAGCACTGGGTTTGTGGGCACAAATGCTTTCTGAAAGAAAACTCTATTTGAGGATCACTTACAAGGTCTAAGTGCAATAAAGGGGAAGTATCTGGAGTGTGTGCTGCCTTAGAAGCATGCCCTTTTCAGTCTTGTGTGCTAATTGTTGAGATACATGTTTTAAAAAGAAGTGTCTCCCTTGTACTACCACATCTTGTGGGAGGCTTCCTGTGACATGGTGGTAGCAAGACACAAACACTGAACATCATTGCTCTAGGATGAATATACAAGATGGTATAAAGGCAAACAGTGCTCTGAGTACCATTGAGGTTATGCTACAGGAAAAGCTGGGCTGTGTGACATGAGGCTGTGCCATGTGTTGTCATGTCCTCATGTCTGTCTTTGCATTCAACTGGCTTACATCCTCCAGATGTGGTTTGCAAGTGTTTGAGCTCCACTGCTCACTGTTGAGTTTACACGGGCAACAGCCAGGCCAGGGAGGGTGCTTGGCCCCAGGTGTTTATCATCATCCTGCCCAGGTGGTGGCAACTTACTGCCTGGTACACAGGTGGTGGTGCTGACTGCTTTGGGGGCTACAAGTCCCCTGAACCAGCTGTTCATTATTCTCTTGCTCAGACACCACCAAGTGTGCTGAACTGCTTTAGTGAGGAGGTGGTGAATAGAAGTGTGTCCTTCCAGTTTCAAATACTATCCTGCTTTGCCAGCTGCACAAAATTGGAAAATGAAAAATTGAAGCCATGATATTGTATATGGATAGAGCAAGGAAAATTCGTTGGATTCCTGGTTTGATAGGGACTGACCCAGCTATGTCTTAAATGGAGAGAAACCACTGGCAGTTTAGAGGGAGGAAAAGGCTGGCAGTAACGTTTGGGAGCAATCAGTCATGTGTCAATTCTGTGAGTACTTGATCTATCACTGAGAATGTGTGAAGTTGCATGTCAGAAGCCAGCTGGAAATGTCACATGTGATGTCTTGTCCCTTTCAGCAATGGATGGAGTGCCTTTCATGATTTCGGAGAAGTTTGCCTGCGCTCCTGAAGGGGTGAGTTGCCTTTGTTGTTCTCCCAGTGTCTGAAACTCATTGTTTCATGGAGAGTTATCACAAAACATCAAGACAAATTATCTGCTTCTGGGAGCTATTCTGCTGTGGGGCCAAATACATACCCAGTGCTTGAGATGGGCCAAGGTTGCATGTCACAATGTCTACCCATTAGGTGGGAAAGGCTTTTGCCAGATTGCTTCTAAAACTGTATTGTCCTGGGATTTCAAGGTTTATTACCATCAAAAATAGGAATGGCAATGGCAGTCCCTGGTGCTGAAAGCATTTCTAATTTCTTAGCATAGGTTGTAAAGAAAGCTGCAGATGTGGAGTTCTCCTGGATTTACCTGCTGTGAGGATGGCATAGTGCCAGCAGCTTTACTACTTCCCGTTGTCACTGCAGAAGTTCAGGGCAGCAGTAATGGCACAGTGCACTCCAGTGCCATCAGCTGCCACCAGGGTCCTGCCTGGCTGTGGGAGAGCTGGAGAGGCCATTGGGTAGTGCTTGTTAAAGTTGATGATCCAGAGCTCAAAGATTCAGCATTCCACTACCAGTTCCCGAATCCGTCTGATCCTAAAGCAGCATCTTTTTAAAAATCAATTTGCAGGAAGCTGTTAAGGCAAACACTGTGCCATCAGCTGTGTCTGATATTTCAGTGATCCAGCTTTGTGCTTTCTTCTTCCTGCTGACAGGGGTTTTTCACATCCCTTGCTTTCTGAGAGGGTTGTTTATGGGCTGATATTCCCAGAAAGCTGAAGTCCCTGCTGTGAGGACAAATGCAGAGAGATTAGGTCGTGCTGATCCTCCCCGCAGATCCTTTAGACACCATTGCCACCATATGGTCAGTTTGGTCAGGGCTTCCCGCAGCTGGTGCCGCTCCCAGCTCGTGCTGCAGCCACAGCGTTCCATGCGAGGTGTCGGCCCCGTCCTGCAGCGGGGAGGGGACAGGTGTCCCTGAGCAGAGCAGGGGAGCTGAGTGTCAGCTGTCGAGCTCAGGGAGAGCAGTGTTGAGGCTGCTGGCCCCAGCCCACCGCCTGCTGTTTCACTCTCCTGCTGGAAGGAGGAACAGGATCACGCCTGTGTTTACAGATGGTGCCTCTAAATGTCTGGTGATAGAGTGTTTGCTGACTTTAAACAGAACAAAGCAACAAACAAACAAACACACACCTCCTCCCTGACCCTGAATTTGACATTTTTGTTCCTTTCTTGCCAGATGCAGCCGGTTGATCTCTTGGGTATCACAATCAAAACCCTTGCAGAAATCGAAAAGGAGGTAAGTATCCAGCCAAGCACTGAGCAAATCATGAGGGCTGTGTTCAATTCTTTTTAAGACCCCTTCCCTTATGGAAAATACTTTTCTTGTCTCTCTCAATTCACAGAGGATGGATAAAGTCGAGCAGTAAGCTCAGGGTCAGGGATGCCCTCTATGATCTGTGATGAGTAAAGACACTTCAGGTGCTGAACTTAATGGCAAAGTGTGGGGCCTTCTGTTTATTTCCAGATGTCTGTCCTGGTTAGCCTTTCTTTCTCATGTCTTAACAATACAAGGTACAGGCAGGGCACTCTGAGGTGCCTCTTGCATGTCAGGGAGGCAAATGGACTTGACTTAGCAATGTTAGGTAAACACCTTCATCAGTTTTTCGTTTGCTGATGCTAGGAAGTTGTTGCTTTGTTGCTGGGAGACCTGGGCTGCCCTTCAGTGGGAGTGAATGTTTGAGGAGCGCAGGGAGGGGGCAGCCACCAAACCGAGGGTGGTTCTGAGGGAGTGTTCTGGTACGTGCTGATGTGTGTGGCACGGTGCCAAGGAGATATCTGCTCTGTAAAGGTTGCTTCACATCTAAAAGCCTCAGACTAGGAAGAAACCTGTCTCAGCAGCACATGCTTCTCCAGGCACCGTTGGTCACAAACACCTCCTCCTATGCCATCTAGCTGGGTTCAAGGGAGAGAGTAAGCAGATGACATCACAAAGCTGTCAGATTCTTCAAGGCTTCTCCACTTTTTTGTTCCAGTTGAGTCTAGTTGCCCAAATCCACCCTTTCCTGCCTGAAAGTTTTGTCTGAGTACAAGAAGATGGTCAGGCCTGGTTGCCAGGGCTTTTGCAGGCACCCCATGCAGTGGCTGCAGCAGTGGATCTGAAGATGCTGCCTGATAGGAGCAGTGGCTGACAGATGCACCCACTGCCTCGGGCGCTGCAGTCTGCCACGTGGCACACCTGCCATGTCTCTGTTTGGGACTGCCTGTGTCTGTCAGGTGGAACCCTGGGAGCAGGGAGTGCTCAGGGCTGGCGACCCTTCCACGTGCCTGTTGCTTTTCCACTCCTGCCCTGAGCTGGCCAGGGAGCAGATGGTCCCTTTGGCCAAAGGGGAATCCGTATGGTGCTGAATTTGCTTCTGCATCCTCTCTGTGTGTTGCCTGGTGTGGGACAGGTCTGGCAGCTCGGGAGCTGCCAGGTGGGGATGGGCTGCACAGCCCTGCTTGTGCCCTCGCAGGCCTGTGGGGACATCAGCTTTGGAATCATTTGTGTGGGCCAGGGAGGAGTGGCCAATACCTGCCTGCTCTCCCACTGCCCCTGCTCTGCTGCAGGCTGTGTGCATTCCAGCGTAATGAAAAGTATGATTATGCAGCCCATATTCCTTGATGAAGCATCTTGTCTGCACATAGGAAGCTACACATATAAATATTGTGAATTTCGGCATGGCTTTATTTCCCTTGCAAGCAATAGCACCATTACAGCAAATCTTCTGGATATCCAAAGCAGCCAGAACATTCTCCCTGGAGCAAGATGCCTTGCAAAAAATATTCCCAAAGAATTCCAAGAATTACTGTTCTCTGTCACCGTATTTGCAGATGTATGCACCCATCCTCCAAGCTGAAGGCAGCTGAATTTCAGGACTCTACCCTGTCAGGAAAATGATGGAAATAGGTGCAAATCCTGAACTACACCTGAACTGCTCTCATTGCCCTGGGATGGCACAGCTGTGCCCAGGGGAGTGCACAGAGAGCTGGGCTGTGAAGAGGTGGTGAAGTGCAGGTATAAGCGGCACATACCGTCCCTTCAGGGCTGATTTGGTGGATGCAGGACAGAGAGGAGAGTGTAGGACGGACAGTGCTGCTGCCAGGTCTCCCAGCAGGGCTCTGGGGGTTTGTCCTTGCTACCCATGACTGTCCTGGATAGGGTAGAGTCACTGAGCAGGCACCTGGGCCCATGCAGGTACTAGCAGAGGTGGTGGCACTGTCACTGCTCACAGCCCTGTGGCGGAGGCTGTGGCACCGAGGGCAGTGCTCTGGCCGCTGGCAGGGTGCACCCTGTCTTCATTTGCACTTGGCGTGGTGTAAAAAGTCTAGGAGAGTCTAATTAGTAAAGGGAGCATCCAATATTCATCATTCCTTTTAAACTGATAAGGAAGGCAGTTCATTTAACCACTGAATTGCTACAAGTTTTCATGGGCTGCTCTTTGCAAATGTATTTAATGAAGAAGTTGTAAATCTAGAAGAACTTAAAATTTTAATTTTACATAGAAATATTTTTCCTTGTTTGCATGTTTGTAGTCAATTCTCCTGAGTGCAGTCACATGAAATGTTCCTTAAATGAACATATTTGCTAACTGGCATGATTTCAGATTTTAAAACACTGGTTCCAGCAATTAGGAGTTTCCTCAGTTCCCCAATGACTGGAGAGATTCGTCTTGATTATAATTGCTCTTAGCCACGCATATCTAATTTGTGTCTTTTTAAGTGTTAATTAGTAAACAGTTTGAGCTGACATCTTTATGCATTTGGGTGTTGAAAAATGAGGCCTATTGCATGCTGGTGGCTGCGGCATCGCGACAGGGAGGTGTGGCTGCAGGGAGTGAAGGCCCGGCACAGCCTGGGTACAGGCTCTGGTACAGGCCAGGCACAGCCTGGGTACAGGCTCTGGTACAGGCCAGGCACAGCCTGGCTACAGCTCTGTTACAGCTGGGGTACAGGCTCTGGTATAGGCCAGGCACAGCCTGGGTACAGCTCTGGTACAGCCGGGGTACAGCCTGGGTACAGGCTCTGGTATAGGCCAGGTACAGCCTGGGTACAGCTCTGGCACAGCCTGGGTACAGCCTGGGTACAGGCTAGGCACAGCCCTGGCACAGCCTGGGTACAGGNCCCCGGTACAGCCTGGCAGCCCCGGTACAGCCTGGCAGCCCCGGTACAGCCTGGCAGCCCCCGGTACAGCCTGGCAGCCCCCGGTACAGCCTGGCAGCCCCGGTACAGCCTGGCAGCCCCGGTACAGCCTGGCAGCCCCCGGTACAGCCTGGCACGGCCCCCGGTACGGCCCCCTCAGCCCGGGGTGCCCCATCCCGCCCGGCCCGAAGCCCGGCACGAAGCCGCGGCGCCCCCTGCCGGTCCCTCGCCGCCTGGCGGGGGCCGTGTCCACAGGCGGTCGGCGCTGGGTGGGAGCGGCGCAGCCCCGGTACAGCTGGCACGGCCCCTGCACGGCCGGCACAGCCCTCGGCCAGGCGCCAACCTGGCTGACGGCTCCCGTGCCCCAGCCCGGCTGTGAGGAGCGCACGGGGGGACGTGTTTGTGACATTCCGGGAGCCAAAAATGCGACCCTGGGAGATGCGTGGGAGGAGAGTCCGTGTACGGGGCCGTGGCAGTGGGTGTGCCGGGGACGTGGACAGCTCCTACCCCGGTAGCCCCAACATACGGTGCTGCTTTGGGCACCCACTGGCCTCGGAAAAGCCTCCGCTGCCGCGGCCTGTCGTGGGCTGGCCGCGGGCCGGCGGGTGCGGCTCGCAGCGTGCCACGAGATGGCACTGCTACAGTGCACGCCGGGCTGCGGGGATGGCCCTCCGCTGCACGGGTGTCCCTCGTCTGCAGTGACACCGAGGGGGCGCAGGGCTGTGTATGTATTGCCAACCTGAAATGTTAATTCTGATGGTAGTGGCTTGTGTAAACCTGCCAGGAGGAATGTTTCTGACTAGCTGATTTATGGGCAGGATGAGTGCGGTCAGGTTTGTGTTGATGCTGGGTTTTAGGGAGGGGGTGAACCCTACCTGGGGTTGTCACTGATGTGGGGTTAGGTGGTACCAGCAGGTTCACCT
>VXBQ01008088.1:0-56058 GCA_013400175.1 Phainopepla nitens | reverse complement strand
GAGGAGACACCAGAATAAATCTCTGAGGTTAGCTGGCACGAATTCCAGCGATGTTAATGTAGCTTTCATCATGTCTTTAAAAAGTTCACTTTCTCTGGAGAATTCTTTTTGAGCTTTACAAAGCTCTTTTTTACTCTGGTAGGAGAATGGCTGATAGTTGCGGGTTCCATTACCTCTACTAGTATAGGAAACAGGAGTGGCGGAAAAGATTAACCTCCCCCCCCTGGTTTGGATCCCCGGGGCTTCCCCTTTCGGCTCCGCCCCAGTGGGAACCGGCATGGGGTCCGCCCTCCATCCCGGCCCCACTCCCCGGGAACCTGGCAGGGTCTCACCCCCTATCCTGATTCCGCCTCAGTGGGAATTTGGGAGGGAATTAGGATTGTAACATTCACCCGCGGGGTTGCCAGATGAGGTCAGGCTGGGAGGAGGCATGGAGGGAGAGGGAAGGGGGTCCAAGGGAAGGAAGGGGCTTTGTGATCGGAAGGGTTTGGGGGACGGGATAGGCGAAAGGAAGGGGTTGTGGGAAGAAATAGGGTAGGGTGGAGGTTCTGCCATGTGGCCGCCGCCATAGGATGCAGTTACATGTCCCCTACTGGCATACAGCCCCACGGGTGGGTTAGAGGGGTGCAGGGGAGGATCCCTGGCAGAGTGCGCATCGCTGCTAGAGCTGGAGTGTTGAGCAGGAGACGAGAGGCCAGGGGAATAGTGGCTGTGCCAGGAATCCTGCCTCTGCCAGGCTGCCTCAAGTGTCCCCCCCAGCTCAGAGGCAGAAGGTTTGGGAGGAGAGGTGGGGGAAGACTTGGGGAAGTGGGAGTATTGTTGTTGTGGTTGTTCTTCCATTTCCCTTTTAATCAATTCTTTCCGAATTAAAAGGAACACAGAGAGAAATTTTGGTGCCTTTTTGTCTTCCTGTTCCAGCTTGGATGTTAAAAACTCTCCAATTTTATCCCAGGCAGAGATAGAAACTACATTTCGCTGGGTAAACTGAGGAAAGTGGAAAAACAGCCATCAAACAAACTTGATTATTTTCCCTTTGGAAATTTTATAATTCCCACAGGCTAAGGTATTCTGGATTTGGGTGTAAATGTCTCTCTGATGCACAGAAAGTCTAGAGCCCATTCTGATGGTAGAAATGCAAACTGCGCTATGTAATCTACCTTTTTTACAACCAACAAAGCCCACAGCCAATTCTAGGGAAGTGCCTGCAGTTTTTTCCTCCCCCTCAACTCTGAGGTAGGAGACAAAACCACGTGGCTGCCCTCTCCTAGTGCCCAGAGCTTCCCACCACAAGCAGGGCCCCTCCAAAGCCACGGGGTTACTCACCCATCCTGGGAAACCTTGGCTGGCTGGAACTGTTGCAGAAAAGATTTTTTTCTTGTCCCGAATGTCGACCTGCCTTTGTGCACAGGCAGGCTACTGACTTCCCCCCCTGTAGCCCCTGCTGTGCAAAAAACAGCAGGAGCTACGAGGTAGCTGATGATTCAAAAGGCTTTTAAATCCACAGGTGGATATTTTAGCTGGAAAACATGGATTATCAGAAGCCGCACGTTGGGTGCCAACTGCAACAATCCATTGTGTTCTGAGAGCTATATTACAAGCTTCAGGTTTGAGTGGATTCTACATGGACAAAAAGGAGAGATGCTCTTTCCTCTGTGCAGCAATCCTGGTTTAATGCAGAACTTATCCCTAGGCAGGGGAAGGGGAAGGATGGCAGCAAGGACCCCTGCCAGGGAGCAGAGAAGAAAGAGATTGTGTCCATGTGGTTGGGGGGTTTTATGCCCCAGTGGAGAGAGGGAAGCTGGGAAGGGAGACCACTGGCCAATGGGACAAAGGAAGAAGCCAACCAGGGGCAGGTAGGGGGAAGGGGCCCACCACCGCAGTACTTAGAGAGGGAAGAGTGGGGAAAAAACAGAACAACCTAATACAACCAGAAACCTTAGTGTAAACTAACATATACCCAGTGCAAAATAATAACTCAGTGCAAAGTACCCAAAATCCTGTGTAAACAACAATGTAGTCCACCACAATGCCTTAAGAGTTGTCATGATTTGATTTATCATCAGTACGTTGATGAGGAAGATGTGAAGACTTCTCCTAGGGTTCAATTCTAGCTGTAATTACTGCCATGTTAACCAAATTGTTACTGTGCACAGAGATCCAAACTCACCTGGAAGTGCTGCTGAGCCACAGTGACCCAGGAGCCATCAAAAAGCTCTTACCTTTACCTGGGGAACAGAGAGAAAACACACTTGTGATGATGATCCATACTGGTTTATTCATCATCCTCCCCTGATCTCAAAACACTAGGCAGAGGCTCTTTCTGACAGTGAAAGCAGTCAGGACCTGGGCACAGGGGTTTTCTCACTGAAAGAATGGTCAGGCATTGGAATGAACTGCCCAGGGAGACAGTGGGGTCACAGTCTCTGGAAGAGTTCAAGAGGCCTCTGGCTGTGGTGCTTGGGGCTACAGCTTAGGGGTAGTAGACTGTGGTTGGGGATGGTTAATGGTTGGACTATATCTTGAAGGTCTCTTCCACAGAATCCTTGAGGATTCTGTGATGAGGGACTCTCTAGTATCACCGACAATGTCTGAATGCCAGTTCTCAGATATTTAAAATATGCATGTTCCTGTGTCATGTACTAGGATCCTTGTTGGAGGAAGGGAACAGATTTGAGAACAGTCCCACCTGAGTGTTGGCACAGGGTTTATTGCCACACAGACATAAGACCTACATACTTGCAGCTAAATTCTGCCCTGGTGTGATTATGTCTTTTCATATCAGTGGAGAATCCATGTCTTGCCATGAACGAAAGAAATGAAAAAATACGTATATTTAATACTGTTCCAAAATCCAACCAAATGACAAATATAGTACCCTGAGTGAGCCTTTTTCTTGTTGGCAAGAGCCCAGCTGTTAGTCAGAAGGGTCTGCAATGACAGATAGAAGTCAGCAGGTGCCCTTCATTTCATTTCACAGATACATGGAAAATTTTGGTTATCTCCAGGGAGGCCTTCCTCAAACCCATCAGTCTGCGGTACTGACAGTGCTAGTCCCTCTTATGAATTTTATAATGAAAACAAACAAGATATTCCTGGTAGCTACTTATGCATGTGTGTTTTCCAAAGATAATTATGAACCCTAGCAGAATTTACAGCAGACTAATGCCATGGGAACTACTGCAAAAAGAAAGTCAAGATAAACTCAGAGAAAGGAAGGCAAAGGACACAAAGATAAACCAAAATGACATAATTATCTGGCAAAGGGTTTTTTTTCTAGAAGGGGCTCCTTTTAGTGAGAGAAAAGGAACACTCTACTATTTAGTGCTGTGCTGCAGTCCTGAAGATGAACTAGGCATGGATTTAGTACAAGACTGTGATGCTGTTCCAGGATTGATCAGACTCAGGACTGGCCCTGCATAGATGTATTTACAGCACAAATCTTAGTGTAGTACCAGAGAATATTGCTTTGATGTTGGGAGACAGGAATGCGATATGTATACACTGAGATTATGTAGTAACAGCTAACATTTATTGAACGGTAGCCCCTTTTATAGTGGCTTCAAATCTCCCGCTCATGCAGAGCTGATTGGACACAGATCTTAGGTCTGCCCAGCTGCTGGCAATGATATGGGTGCATCTGTGGTTCAGAGGGATTGGCTGAAGTTCCCTGCTTGAGTTTGAACCTGTCCTATCAATAACATGCCTGGGGACTTGTTTACTTCTAATGAGCAATGAGCTAGCTGGTCCAGTGTCTGTCATGGCCAAATTGTTTGTGCAGCTATAGACGAGCTGTAGCTGCCGCAAGAGAACACAGTCAGTCTCTAATTGTGGCAAAATCCATGCCACAGTTATGTAAATCCTCTCATTGAGATGCCCTAATGCAAATAATACATATACAAAGCCTGTTGGGCAAGTACTTTTATTGGAGATTGTTTTATGTAGCATCTTTTTATATTTATAGTTGCCATTCAGGGTTCAGCAAGAGCCCCCAAAGTATTCCTGCTGTCAACACAATAATTTACCCTACCCAAACACTGCATTTTACTTCTTACATAAGTGAGGTCTCAAGACACAAAGCATGAGGGAAACAATCTGCTAACTTGTGTGGTACAGAGGTTTGCCCCTGTTTCAACACTTCAGTCTGATTAGATGCTTTAAATTGGCTGAATTATGATCTGCTGTTCTTGTTTAACTTGAGGGAGGTGGAAATACACAGGACCAAATAGCTTCTTCAGGTTGTGAATTTGTTATTGAACAAAAGACAGTTTGACTGATTTTTCAACTGACAAGAAGCAAGAATGAAATCTAAGATAAAGAATCTCAAAGAAGAAGACCGATTTCCATCTTCCAGTGAAGCAGGCAATCAATAACACGGCTCTTACATGCTTTTACATGCTACAAGTTCTAAGTGACTCACAAACAGCAGATCATTTTCCTCTCCTTTTGTCCCCAGCTGCTCATCCTGCCTTAATTAGCTACTGCTTTGAATGCAGTTCCCTCTCCTTTCCACACATGCTGCCAAAGACCTCAGATGAGAAAAAAAAATTGCAGAAAATCATCTTCCTCTCATCAGTCATTCATATGCTCATGAACTTACGCCTTGCTCAGCTGCCTATCCCAGATCCCTCTGTGTTCTTTGCATTTTAGTCAAATGCCTCAATCAAATGCCCTTTAAGCTCCCGTGTGGCTCTGTGCCAAATATAAAAATGTATTTCCTCTATCTACCACCCAAGCTTGCTTCCATTTTTACTTTTTTCCTTGTTAATATGTTGCTATCTTCCATTTGTTGTGCCCTGAACACTTAGGGCTAATCTCATAAAAGCTCCCTCTGGTTTCATACCAAAGCTTTTCTCTCTCCTTTCCTAAAGAGAATCTGTTTGTGTAACCTCCTCCTAATTCTCCCTTATGCTTTACAGGAAATTATCTAGACTTCCAGATTTACAATCTAGACTCTACCATTGCCTTCTCCATGAAAGATAACTAAAATTAACTGGCAAGAAACATAATCCTACAGTAGCCATTTGAAAGTTTTCAAGCAGGACAGAAGATAAGGCTGAAGTCTAAAAAAGGGACAACTCTGAACTCTCATTTCTTCTCCATAAAATTTGCTCATAATTAAGACACTCTTGTTTCTTCAGAGCTTTGTGGCCTCATTTTAAATTTCTACAGTTAATACCATTCCAGTTTTTCCTGGTTGCATTTTTTCTTGAGAATTGTTTCCAGTTCTTTTCCAATGGAGGTTTGTGATTATACAGCACTTAGAAATCCTGAATATGAGGAGCCCAGAGTGCTGTAAAATATTTTGACAGCTTGTTCTTGAAATCAAAACATTTCACCTGAAGGGCATAGTTTGCTTGGGTGGAAAATAACAGCTCATTTTCTTATGCAAAACAACTCTGTGGCATACTGAAGGCACACAGAGTTATTCACATGGGAAAAAAAAAATCAACTATTTTGTGAGTTGCCCATGCTGTGGCGTGCTGTGGGAAGGTGGGCATTTACATATGCTGTGATTAAGGTGTATTTGCATCCCCATGGGACAGGCGTTTCCATGTTCTTAGGATGCCAGCAGTGCTTGGATCATGTTGGCTTCTTCCAACATAAGGGATGCATCCAAGTCCCCGTGGGCTTCGACTGCTCAGCATTAACTTATTGTTCTGCTGAGGTTACCTTGTACAAGCCAGCACTACCTAAGCAAATCTTTGCATGGAATGGAATTAAGGGAGGCCAAGTGCCGAGGAGCATTAACACATTGAACCTGATCCAGGGAAAGACCAGCAGATCCATTGGAGAGTGTGAGCTTTTCTCGCTTTGTGCTCAGGTGAGTACTAGGCAGCCCTTTTAGGAACATATGTAAATGGAAATGATTTCTTAGATTAATAAACCAATGGTTTGAATCTGTAGCATTGCTTTAGACTGTCTATTGTGATTAGTATCCAGGTCAGAGGAACTAAAAATGAGGCCTTATGCCTCTCAGCAGCCAATAGCTTTTCATAAAGGAAGATAATTCAGCTAAACTATCGCCTAAAGATAGTTGAAGAATAAAACGTAAGCATCTGTAAAAGTCAAGCTGTGAGCCTAAAAGTCCTGGAGATTTAAATATTTAATAAATATGGAGTCCTTGGCAAGTAATATTGGCAAAGTTGGGAACATTCAGTCAGATCCACCTTCACTTTCCTAAAATTTCAGCTCTCTCATGTCATCAGAGGCAGAGGACTCAGAAATCCATAGCCCAGTCCTCAGAGTTACTGAAAAGTTAAGCCACAAGCCTGACAGATTAAGAGAAAAATACTCTGCAATTAGCTGAGCAAGTAAGGGCCTGAGTGACTCTACAGGTCCAGTCCCAGCTATGAGTGAACTGAAGCTATAGCTGTTTCTGTCAGTTGGGTCCAGCAGTATCGGCTGGGTTCAGTTTCACAAAAAGTTTAGCAATAATTCTATGTGCAATTTCCAGCCCATCTCTACTACCTATTCCCTTTTGTTTGCTTGATGCTGTTTATTACAAATAGCCAACACAAGCAGCTGATGCATTTGTTTTAATACTAATATCACTTTTTCTCATTATGACATTTCAGCAAAATACCAGTTTCTTTCCAGACACTACTGAGTTCTAAGCAGAGAAAGTACAGAGAAATACAACTTGCTGGTTTCTATGGGAAGAAGTGGCTGTGCCTAACTTTGGTTAGTGAACTTATTTTCCTTGCCCCAGTACAAATATCACAACAACTCTATTAACCTGCTGCGTACCTGAAATATTTTCAGCTTGCAGAGACTGAGCAGTCACTGACAGAATGTTGTATGGTGATGAGAGTCCCTCACAGCTTCTTTGTGGTTTTGTGGATTGTGAGCAGTACCCCATAAAAGGCAAAAGCAATCTGACTGCACTCATCCAGTTATTGTGTGTGCTAGGATGGGTTTTAGCACAGTTCTGTGGCTGCTAAGACTGACTCAAAAAATATCCATCAGTCCTGAAAAATCTTGAAGACATATTCACATCTGCTTCATTCAGATAGCAGGCTATTAGGTAGAAATTCATGTGTGCCACTATCTGGAATTGTATTTTGAAATAAATGGCTATCATCTGATGATATTAGGAAAAAATAGGCACTATTTTTTCCTAATAGGAGGTCCTCAACCTTCCCTCTCATAGTTTCACAGGGATTAATGGAACTTATGGTATAACAATGTTAATACCTCTTTAAAAAAAAGCAAAATTAATAAATTTATGGTCACAGTTCTAAAGTGGGTAAATAGTAGAACCACTGGGATTAGACACAGGGTAAACACTGAGAAGTTAATAGAGCCAGCCAAGAATTATGAGTTGTCTAATTTAGTGTCACCTCTGTCCTCACAAATGGACTGACTTTTCTGGCATGACACTGTTAAAAAATTCAAATTTTAGCTGTTTACTCTCTGCCCAGCCAGAAGCTCCACAAATAAATATCGGTTGGATTTTGTATTATGTAAATTCTCTTTTGCCAAAGCTCAAACCTGGGGCTGAATCAGGTGCAAAGGATTTGATGTCAATGCAGGCGCTGAAAGTTTTCTCCCCAGCTGTAAGATGCTGAAGTTAGTCTTACTAGCACAATACACAAAAGGCTTTTGGTCCTCTCTGGCATACAAGATGTACTCTGGAAATAAGAGAAAATAACCAATTAAGCAAAATAAAAATCACAGCAGAAAATCAGGATGATAATTAACATTTCTGTTCTTCTGCTATAATGTTTAGAAGCAAGCAGATGCAAAGCTAAGGAATTACAGAAAGGATTCGTATTTTCCTGCCAGAATTATTTTTTAGTAATATGTGGGACTAAAAGGGCATCTTAGGTCATCATTTCTAATGTTCTATTAACGAAGACAACAATTTAAAATAATCTCATTAATATATGAAGCTCTATCTTCAAAGTATAGAGGAATAGAGAGGGGAAAAAATTCTACTGGGAGACTGTAAAAAAGAACAGTTTGTGAAGCCTTATTCTGGTTTTGAGTCTGAATTTGTTCACTGGCTTGTTACATACTTTTTTTTTTGTCAATATAACCATTATGCTAAAATAATTATTTATTTCTCATCAGGTTAACTCTCTGTATTCAGAGGGCAAGCATAGCTCCACTCTGCTTTCATCTTAGAGACAAACTGGTCTTTTATTCTTCTCCTGCAAGACAGTTCAATTCTCCTGCTTGTCCCAGTAATGCACCTCTCTGTATCTGTTTCCATCTGATTTCATCTTCCTGGAGCAGAACTGACCAGAATCACTGGGTTTTTGTCCCATGTGAAGTTCATCAAATAGATTGGCCTGAAACTTCTTTTACATGTCTACAAAAGGTAAGGATAAGAAATAACCTCTTAACATTGCTAGGGGTGAAACATGGCATGCGGTACTTTGTTTTTTCCTTCTGACCTTAGAAGATGTTCTCAGGCAGGCAGGAGGCAGCTTTGCTCATGACTGTACCATGGAGGAAAATCAAATGGGACCTAAACTCCCAAGACTGTTGTACTAGGTGTAAAATATTTTAACTGAGAAGACAAAAATCCCTAAGTCTGCAAGCTGGGACAGCTGAGATCCCAGTTCCTGAACCACTGGAAGTTTATGCCAAATGGAGACACTGAGAAGCAGGAATCTGGGTAATCTGGATAAAGGATTTGGCCTCAGGACAAGATCTGGAGGGAGGCAAGAAACCAATCAGTAAGCCTACTTGCTCAGGAGAGTGAGGGCCAGCAAGGGTTATAAAGAGGAAGCAAAGAGCTGGGGATGAAAGAATAATTATCAAGAGCAAGAGACAAATTACATAGATCAGCAGCTGGATACAATCCCTTCTCAGGCAGTTCTAGAGAGCAAGAAGATCCCCTCTGGGGCTTTTCTCTAGGCTAAACACTCCAGCTCCCTCAGCTGCTCCTCACTGGACCTGTGCTCCAGCCCCTTCAGCACCTGCTGCCCTTCTCTGGACTTGCTGCACCACCCGTGACCCTGGGCAGGAATGTGTTGCCTCTGCCCCCAGTCCTTTTGTATTATGGCCACTGTTAGGTGAGAATGGCACTGTTTAAAAATAGACCGTGTTTCTGAAAGAAATAATTTTAAAGAAAATGTTGAAAATGGTTTGTCAATGCGCATTGTCCTGTTTGGTTATTCGTATGCTAACTGTATTGTTCTTACTGTCACATTACCTTTAGCTTGAAGATCAGTCAGAAGAAGAAACTCTGCCTTCTCTGAGACAGTCAGACAAACAGTGGAACAAAAAATGCCAGTGAAGTGAGTTGCTGTCTATGGCTATTTTAATCTTAGGAGATTTATGTGACGGGATGACCAAGTTTGAATAATCTATACAGCTTTATTTTCCTTCCCCCTTTAAAGGGGATATGTCCATTTTGATTCCTTGTTGTCAATTCTGCTTGCCATTCCCATTCAAGTAAATCCCACATGGTCAGTGAGATCCTTCTCTGAGTGAGTGGTGAGTAAATATTAAAACAACTAATATTACCCATAAGAGCAAGGAGCAAAACTGTCTGATTTGTCCTGGTCTTTCATTTTGCTTTTTTGCTTGTCAAGGAAGCTAATGAACATTTAATAAAAATCCTGAAAATTTGTTATATATTTGATAAAAGTTTCTTATTGTTGCTAAGACAAATTCTCTGCTGAGAATTCCATCATCACATGATGTCTCTCAAAGTACAACATAATGCTATGTTTAGTTTTCGTTTGTGTTTTCACAGACTTAGGATATTTGCACTCCAGCTTCCCTCATGAATGTGTTTATATCTACTTATAAATACGCACTTTTCTTTTTTCTTGTATAAGTATAATTCTTGATACAAGTAAATAGAGAGCTACAAAAAAGTTTGCTTGTTTAAGGTGTCACTGCCACCATCCCTTGTAATAATTAAAACTACAGCCAAGTAATATCCTGACATTGTATATGATCTCTTTATAAATTTGCAATTAGAATATACCATTACTGGTGATGCTGAGGAGTGGCTGTGGGGCACAGCTCTCAAACCAACCGCTATAATTCAGAGAGTAGGGTTTTGATAGCTGAGCTCTCAAAGCCCCCTTAGGAACATCAAATGTTTTTTTACAGAACTTGAGAGTGCTTGGGATTTTTTTGTGCACTTTTTTTTTTTTTTAAGAAAACTGGCAATATTTTATACAGAACAAAGTGTTTGCCCTCATGTTTAGCAGAAGCCTACAGCAAGTTGCAGAGGAAGAGCCAAAACTATGAATTTACTCAATTATTTATACAACTGAGAAGCTCGTATGAGGCCCATGTTTCCTACTAGTGTTAAGCTTGGTAACCTTTTAGATAATTCCAGTCATTCCAAGCAAAAAGTGCCATATAAATTAATATCTAATCCTTTTGATCTTGAGAAGAAATTCAGTACACTCTCTAGAACATTCCTACCTCTCCTATGCTTTATTAGAACTCTACCAACTGCAAGCATTACGAGTATTTCCAGGGTAAATAATCAAGTCAGCAGTGCCAATATCCCTGTTTTCCTATGTGTAGGGTAGGGTGAGCAGCTGACCCCTCTCCCAAGCAGCCAGCCATACCATAGGCTCTCAGCCACCCCAGGCTTCACAGGGCAAAGACCACAATGCTATTTTCAAGGTAGATGTTGTTTCTACAGGTCAAACGCTGGGGAAACCATGGCCTGGTCTGAGTCTGTGGATACAGTACTAGCCAATAAAGGTAAGAAGTGATGGAAAAAGATGGGTATTTTTAAAACACTTGTCACCCCAGTTGCCAAATATTTCTGCCGGGTTTTCACACTGCTCTCCAGTTCAGCTCCCCATGAGCACTGAACCGACCAGAGCTGCTGCTGGAGGTGGGTGAGCTGCTGTCCTGAGAGGTTTGTCCAAGCTGCAAACACAATATATCTTCTGGACAGTGCTCAAGGGCAGGAAGAAATGCTATGAAATAGTTTTTATTAAGGTAACTGCTAAGTTCCCCTTGCAATGGTTTCATTTTTCATAATATTTTAGACAAAAAAACCACAGATGTTTTCTTAGGTATTCCTGAGAAATATGCGTGTTGCACAGTGACTTCCAGTCAAACAAAAAATTACATATCTGAAGTCACTTCTCCTAGAAATGCCATTTCTACAGACCTGACACCACAAACCACATGCAACTTGGAAATTTCCTTGCCCCTGTCCCATTTCTCAGCAATAATGTTGTGGCCTGGACCCTGGGGTCTCTCCATACTATTCCTGCATAGCATTAACTTGATTAACACAATTAAATTTGGGTACTGTCAGCTTTCTTTACTCAGAGCTTGTGATATGGATTAATTTTAAAACAGTTTCTTCCAAACAAACCTTTCTTTGTTTCATTTTTCCCCTTCAAAGTGAAAAAAAAAAAACAAATAAAAAGACATTTAACAAATGCACCAGTGCTAAAGAGACCAAACCACAGCAGGCAGCTGTTGGTAGCAATCTTTGCTGGCAAATCACTGAAGAAATCTCTTAGTAGTCCCCTTATCAGTACTATAATTTAATCTCCTATTTATTTCCCCTGCAGCAGCTTCTCAAACCTGACTGCTGGCTGCCACGTAAGAGTGGCAGACACATAGGTTACACTATACACATACTGTAAAAAAAAAATTTCTTTTTTTTTCCTCCACCCACAATCTTATGCATTTTCCCCAGAGGGCCTGGCAGCTTTTCGGACATTTTTGAAGTCCGAGTTCAGTGAGGAGAATGTGGAGTTCTGGCTGGCCTGTGAGGACTTCAAGAAAACCAAATCCTCCACCAAGATCGCCTCGAAAGCCCAAAAGATTTATTCTGACTTTATACAAGCGGATGCTCCAAAGGAGGTAAAGAGTCTTTTCTCTGTGTGCTTTGGGTACTGAGGATAGGGATGAAGTGGAAACTTCAGATCCAGATCTCAGGGAATGGCAGAAAATACAATTCAACCTGGCTGAAACACCCATTTTCATGTCCAGTATTTACCAGGTAAACACTTTGTGCAACTCTGAAGCAAAGATGTTATGGTTTACACTTTACATTCTTCACACTGGGAATAAGTTAAACTCATCTTCTGAAATTTCTGCCTGAAGTTTTAAGGAAGTTTATGCTCGATATAATTTGTTTTCTCTAACTATTTTTTGTAATGCAATAAGCACCATTTCTCCCATATTTAAGGTACCAGAGTATTAGTAGGTTTATGATTGCGTTTGTTCTTTCGTATAGGTATTTTTGACATTATGAGAAAGCAAAAATTTCCATCACAGAGTTCAATTTTATCATTATTTCAAAAAGGCTTACTGTGAAAGAACAAATAGCTTATTAATCATTATTCACTTTCTGCACCTTAAACTTTTACACTGAAGTACTTGCCTTTGCTAGCAAGAGTGTTTAAATGTCCCTATGTCTTATATATAATTGAAATCCATCTTATTATTGTTAAAAATAAAAAGTCCTTTAAAAATACATAGAGCCAAAATCTAAAATTATGCTGAGTACCTTCACTTTTAATTTACTCTTTGATAAGTATTTAATAGGATTTGATTTGGCAGAAAGATGAGAAGGAAAAACAAGTTTCTCCCTTCTTTTCTTCAGTGATGCAATCTTTTGAAGAGCCGGATAAAATGAAGAATTTATTCTGTTAGAAAACGAAAGGATGAGCTTCCTGTTTATTTGCATCAGTCAGGTTATTTGGGAGGAGATTCAAATGCAGCCTGTATCCTGGACACAAACAGACCTCAGCTTTCTGAGCAAACTGACACCACTTTCATGCTCCTTTCTCCCTACAGATTAATATTGACTTTCATACCAAAAATGACATCTCCCAGAACATCTCTGAGCCCACCCTCAGCTGCTTTGATGCTGCTCAGAGCTCAATCTACTGTCTCATGGCAAAGGACTCTTTTCCCAGGTTTCTGAGGTCAGAAGTGTACAAGGAACTGGTGAAGAAGCACCAAGACAGAAATCAGAAGAGATGGCTCCCATTTCTGTGAGGAAAAACACTGAGGCTTTAGGAATTGATAGTGTCTCCCTTTGCCATTCAGTAGAGATAAGTATTCATTATTAAAGTGATTGCAGAAGCCACTTTCCATAATCACCCGTGCCAGCTTGTTTTTAAAGTACAAATTGTACATGATGCTTTCTAATAACAGTAGAGAAATATTCAAGAAGCAGGATGGAATATGCTAGACACTTGAGGTACCTTCCTAATAAAAAAGTTTGCCATTGTTGGTTTTTTTCCAGTGTTTGCTTCATGTTTCAAATAGATTTGAGATTTTTAAGCAGAATCTTTTGGTTTTCTTGTTTGCTGTTGATTCCTCTTTAGAAGTATGGCCTCCAAAATAAATCCCTTTCAGGAGACTGGAATACATTTATTCTTTCATTTGTCATCTTATTTGTAGCTTGCAGAATATTTTAAATCCTCTTTTAAACATGTTTTATACTAATTCAAAACAGGAGATGTAGAGATATGGTCGATAATACACTATGGTAATATTTAATAAATAGGCAGCTGCTTGGCATTCAGAGCAAATTAATGTTTCATAACACAGCTGTCTTCAATAAGAAGGTCTTCAAGTTTCTTTGTGCTAATTTAATTTTTTAATTGAAAAGTCACATTTATTAATTGCATAGGCAATTGCATTTGGGAAGAAAACCACAACTGAGTAAATCTTCCTTTGTACATTTTCAATTAATTATTTTCTTTGCTTTTCCAAATATATTGGTGGTATTGGGTGTCCCTCCATGTACTCACAAAGAAATAATTTCATTAATTGCTATCTAATTTAATTTCAAAAAAATACAGATAAGCAGAAAAGTAGGCATAAGAAACAGTTTTAGGCTGTAAAGTAAACATGTAAATCAGGATTTAGTCATGGTGTTATCTTTCAAACCAGCAAGATATGATTGGAACCTGCAATCTTCAGGTGTCTACAGATGCACACACTGATCAAATTCACTGCTCTTGGAGGATTTATTCCACATATGTAGATGAAAGGAGGAGCTGTGTCATGATATTGAAGAAAGAATACTTTAAACCATACAGGAAAGAAATAATCTTTGCTACGGAAAAAAAAAAATCTAAATACAAGAGACAGAAGTAAGATTTTTCAAGAAAAAAAAATCTTTAATTTTCATTTGATGCTCTTGAGGTGCTATAAATCTCCAGGAACCTTGCCCTGTTTGGAGCTCTGATTGTACTTTCTACACACCACCACATACTCTATGCAAAATATGCTTTCTATTTCATCAAACTACATTAAGGAACCAAGTCATTTAGACTGGAAAGGATATTATGTAGCCTGAAAGCCTGAATACACTGCCTCAAGTTATGGACTGAGGTTAAAATCCTGCCACATCTTAAGCAGGCAGAGTGAAAAATATCTATTCTTTGATACCAAACTTCTAGTCTATCACCTAGTTTTAATTTTTGCTGTCTGCATTTCTTTGTCTCTTCTTTTCTTTCTCCCCCAGTACTGGTGGTTAACAGAGAAACAAACACAAAGGCTGAGGTTAAGCGACGAGGAGGATGTGGGCTCCTCTTGCCGTGCCACAGCTGCCACTCATCTTGCAGTGACATTTCGGGGGGAATTTGCCCCTCCTGCCTGCGGTGCAGCCCCGGGGCCTCTCTGCTGCCTGCAGTCACAGCACAGGCAGCAGCCAGGAGGGCCCAAATTATGGCATTTACTCCAAAGTGTAGCAAGTCATCTTCCCTTCCTACAAACCTGATTCTGATTTTCAGAACAGAAAATTCCCACAGAAAGGAAGAGGTGGGATCACACCACTTTTTGTAGTAGGAGCAAGTAGAAACTCAAAATTTCTGTGCTATCAATCTTTTGGGACCTAAGGATAAAAAAATGCCTTTAAAACAAACTGATGGTAATGAAATCTCACCATTCTCTCTGTGCCCCTATAAACTCTCCCACTTCTGGCTCTACCCCATCACAGAGATAGAAAGTGCCAGAATGATGGCTGCCACTGAGATCCAGCTCCTAGCCATTTGAAAACACAGCTTAAGGAGAAGTTACAAGCATATGTAAAATAGTCAAACATGATAAAAATAACATGTGCCATTACTCTGATAACTGCATAAAAACAGTATCAGGAAGCGTCACGTCCACACGATGTCTGGCTGATTCTCTGTTATCAAAACATTTGATAACAGCGCAATAACAGGCACCATTATTGTCAAAAGAGGTGATAATTCTCGATATTTTTGCATATGACATTATTTTAATAATTACATGGTGAATTATTTTAACGTATTTTCATTTAATTTAGAATGTTTTTAAGAGAAATGTAGAGGAATGGCACTTCTAGAGGGTGCAGTATAATTCTTTCATAACCTCTTAATGAAAACTTTGGTACTTCTAATTGACAAAGTTAATTAAACTTTTGCTGTTGAACAAGCCTCACAACATTTTTATTAATCTGTTTCAGATGCTAGAGATGAAACTTGGCAGAATTGAAATAAATGATCACTATAAACTCATATATATCCAAAGGCAGTTTGATTGCCATTTAGAAGTAATTTTTCAAACCCTCAGAGCACTGTCTGCCTACATCATATGCAATTACACAAAAGCATCTACAGGATATTGGAATGGTTTGGATCAAATGGTTTGCAATCAAATTTCTGAAAACTTCTGTAATGTAACTTATCATTTAAGCATTTAAAAAGATCTATTTCAGAAAGTGTTTGAAAACACCCAGGTGTGATAGATGGGAGGCAGTAGTCTTTATTTGTCTCTATTTCCTAGGCCTAAAACTGATGCTTCATACTCCTACATCACCAAAAAAAGGTCACAGCTTAGTATCCAAGCTCTGATAATTTGACTTAGGAAAGGCCAAGAACTGAAGCGTGATTTAGAGGTTTTAGATTGAACTTTGCCAAAAAGACTCAATCTTGTTCAGCACAAAAAGGCAGATTTACCAAAAAATCCTGCCAAACAGAAATGAGAGTAAAAAATGTGAATACCACATATGAAAAAAATATAAAATCCCAATTTCTTCAAGCAGTGCCAATCCTGAAGCTCCAACAGCATCTAGACTCAAAGATCCCACCACATCCACCATGCTTACACCGTGACAGACCATCCCAGGTTTAAAATTAAAGGCATTTCGTCTATGTTTTCATTCTATTCATACATTTTATAAAATATGCATAGAAAAATAATAAGCATGTAGATAAAGTTAATAAATGCAAATTAATCCTCAACACAGGACTGATATCAGGATTGTTCTGAAGATCAGGACCATAAGTTAAAGGCAGGCACATCTATTTCAACTGCAGACAAGATTATGTGACACTCTTCTGTATGTCTTGGCAAAGGTTTGTTAAATTCAATGCATTTCTGTAAATGTTGGAGATGAAAACTCAGGATTTTCTCTTTTGCCAGAAAGTTCTCTGCTAACACTGTTATACAAAAGCATACTTGAACAGACACACAAAATTACAGGCTTTGCACAAGAACCTCTTATGCTTTTGTTTGGATCTTGAGCCAGACAAAAAAGATCTGAAAGTGGAATTCCAGGAGCAGTGTCTTCTGTTAAGTAAGACAATCATCACTCTAAGAACCCATCTGAGCTGTGAGGAGGATTTTCAGTGAGCCATTTTCAGGGCAAGGCTCTCCTGAGGTGTTTGGGCTGATGTCAGAGCCCAGGGCCCTGTCCTCACTGCTCACCCACACCCTGCTCATCCTCTTCCTCCCTGAGCTCTCCAGCAGGGAAAACAAGGCCCTTCTCACACTGCCCTTATCTTCTGTGTTTGAACATACTGTAAGGTGAGATGTCTGTGAGATGTCTGATTCTCGACCCAGTCCGGCTCTTTTAGAGGATACATCTTTTGAAATGAACCTCAGCCACGGAAAGAGGCAGAAACAGCTTCAGCAACTGCTGCAATTTGTCCACACACCAGCGACACCGATATGGCCAAACCATTCCAGTGAGCAGCAGTTACAAAATGTCCCATTTGACAACTCCCCACACCTGCATGTCAAAGCTAGCTTGTGACTTCCTGGTTTTTGTCTTCTTTCTGCACCACACACCTTTGGGGATGCTCCAGCTTGTGAGAAATCGTGCAATCAATGGTCCAGGAGCCAGGGGAAGGGCCCCTGCTCACCTCTGTGGGGGTTAGATCAGACACAAGACAATAAAATCCAGCCTGAACTAGACACATAAAAGTTCCAAGAATTCTGAAAACAACATGCCAAAATTAATCATTTTTGACCAAAAAAACTCCCTGAATTTTTGGAGGAGAGCAGCTGCTACATCTAGACTTTACTGCTATGTCTTAGAAAGGGAAACCTACCATTTATAATTTGACTCCTTCAAAGACAAGGCAGGGGAATTAAATTAATGAAATCACTGTAATATCTTTATTTCTGGATTATAATTACACTCTGCAGTGCTGGTGGAATTTTAAAGCACATTATGGATCTGAAATTGAAGCATGTTTTCTGCCTTTTGGTTTACTGACAAACAAGGGAGGGAGAAAACCGTGAAGAGAGGCGTTGTCACAGTGTTGACACCAATTGAAGGTCTCATGTAACTCAAGAAGCAGCCTGTGCTCATTAAGAAAAAATGAATTTGAGTAATGAAAAAGAGATCCTCATGCATATTCACCTTCATTCAGTAAATAGTGCACTGCCTAGGAACAGTAATTTTTTGATATGGTAATTTTGAATTAATTTTAAATACTTCTTTAGTAACAGAAAGTGTTTTGGCGAACTGACAAGTGGCACTAAAATTATTGCTAAAAGCTCCACTTTAAGTATTCTGAAGCTGTTCATTTTGAGAAAACACATGTCCCAGTAAAGTTTCTTTTCTATTTTCTTCCCAGCTTTTCAATTTCTATAATATTAGGCCCTGGAAATTAGATTCCATTTATTATTACATATTTCAGTGGAGGCCCTGGATGCTTTGATCTTTAGTAAGACAAATGAGTCAATACTAGATCAAATGCTTCCCTACTTTTTTTTTTTTAAATATTGTTGCTATGGTTTCTAGCTGCAATGTCATAATTTCTCTGTGCTAAAAGAGACATTGCTTTTTAATTATTTTTCCCGTGTTGCATGGGTTAGGTTATTTGCATATAAAATTAGTAGAGCTGGATTTGCCTCTCAATCCATATCTGTTTCCATTTAGGTTTGCATGACCTAGTTATTTTTACTTCTGTGAAGAGTTTCCCTACGATGTATAACAGTCCTGGAAAGACAAACAAAAGCAAGTACTCAGTAAAAACTGTAGGGAAAACATTTTTTTTTCCTAATGCAATGGTTACAACTTACAGGCTTATAAACTAGGGAAGAGGAGGAGGGGAATCCAGAAATACATTGTTTCAAATATGCTGTGCTTCTAAATGTCATGTTTTCATGGAAAGAATAGAAGAAATGATGAAGTTAAATGATTTGGTATTTTTGACAAAAAAAAATGTGTTGCAGAAACCCCTCCATGACTCCAGCTGCATGGGGAATACAGCAATACAGGGAGATTTCCCAGCCTAGTCTCCCACACTGGTCAATCACCCCAAGGCTGAGCTGCAGTGGATTCACCTTTCAATTCTTAGCAAAATTCCAGCAACAAAAAGACTTTTATTAAAATTCATTATTTTTTATCCCTCTAAGATACAGAATAACTGCACTGCATTAACTGCAGGCTACAGAGCCTTTGGTCTTTAAGCCACCACCACATATAAACAGTGTCATTAATAGTTATTCTCATCTGCTTATAGGTATTTCTATCACCAACCCTAGGAAATACCCAGCGCTTAAGGGGCATTTACTTCTAGATTGATTATATAAAATAGAAAGAACATGAAGAAGTGTAAATATCACAAACTCAAGAAAGTTCATTCTTCACATCACAGAACAGGGGAAGCTCCTTTAAAAGGATGAACTAGTTTGTTATTTAAAATATTACATTCAAGAGAGAAGATGCATAGGCAAATCCAGGCTGTCAACAGAGAACCTCAGAAATGCTCTTGACACTGTAAAGTGACATCACATAAAAGAGGAGATGTCAGCCCATGACATTTTACATGGTAGCAGGACACTGCTGCTTGTAACATCAGCATATTCCTAAGTTCTGCACTCTGTTTTCCTGGTCTCTTACTCAAGTTCCTCACCACGAAGGGACTGATCTTGCTTCAAGCCCATTTTGAATTTGCACAGTGCTGTCACTTTGTCTTGAAGTGCCATCAGCAACTGTACAATGGGAATAGTTTCAAATTGATTAAATTTAATTTCCAGAACAAATGGACTGGATTTTTATCTCTAAGCAATTTTGCCTGTTGTAATGAGATAAAACAGCACTAGTAAAAAGCTCTTGTACTTATTGAATTTCTCACCAGAGCTGAGCTTTTTAGGGAAATAAAATGAAAAGTGCAGCTTGATAAATGGCATAAAAGGAGTTTTTGTGACATGGTATCTTTTCATGTCAAATGGCAAGTACAACATATTCCAAACTAGACAGACTCGTTAATGCTGACACCTTTTACAGCCCTAAATGTTTTTCATTGTTGATAGTGACTCAGTATTGGAAATTATATCTTCTGAGACAGGAATTACCAGAACAAACTGTACTTAGATCATACTTTATACTTCCTGATATTTATCCCTTTTTCCAGCTTTTCTCATCCTTCTTGTGGATCCCTCTACAGTGACAATGCTGTTTGCCACAATGACATTTGTTTTCATAGCAAGGTTGCATTTTGGCATAAATTTTAAATACAGAGTAATTTGATGATTTAAAAATATGCTTACTGGTTGAAGTTGCCTGTAAATGGTAATCCTGCAAGCTTGTTCTCCCATTTTTATTAGGACTAACACTGGGGGTTTTTGCCATGCATGGTAAGTTAATAAGTCTGTATACTTGACTGAAATTAGAATTAGAGGAATAGTAAAAGAGGGCACAAATGGAAGATTATGGTTCTAAAAAAAAGCTCATAAAAATCTCCCCAGGTTTCTGTGAAGTGAATTAATAAAAATACATGCCTACCACCATTATTACTTTATAGAATAAAAATGCATTTTACAGGGCAATGGTATCTATAGATTTAATAATTACCCCAAAAAAGCCCCTTTTGCTTCTTTCTTAAAGGGAGTGGTTTGGTTTGTTTCCTTTTAGAATGAGTGGAAATATGAATTAATTCACTTTTTGCTATCCTCTGTATAAGCAGGGTTTTATGCATAGGAACTGTCTGATGAACTTCAATTTCCAAAGGGCTGTTTCTCATCAAAATGTTTACAGAGCACATAGTGCTCACAAAGCGTTACAAAAGTGTCTGGTTTTATTGTACAAGAAAATTGGATATCATGTCTTATTTTTGTAATGTATTTCAATATTATTTTGTATTACTACTCATTTTTTAAAATTGTGTATTTAAAACTAACTGAGGTATTGATCTTTTGTTGGCAGTCCATATGAACAAAAGAGAAATGACAAAAGGAATTACAACCCATGAGGGATCTCTTAAATTCTTCTATTATAGAAAAGCAAGGGAAATTAATTTGCAAATAGAATTCCACTGGCATTAAAATGGAGGTGGGTACAATGTAATTGCAGAGAAGCTGTACAGAGCCAGCAGGATAATGACAGAGAAATATAAATGCTTTATAATGCTTTATAAATGTTAAGCCAACATAACTGAGGGAAGACAGCTTGGAATGCAGCCCCTTGGGCAGGTGATAGCTCATAGCAACGTTCTTGAGAGACATTGTGTGCCTTGGTGTAGGAACTTGTTTCTTCACATGTTTTTAATAATTCTCACCAAAGCCATCAATCTGAGCCCATAGATAATGTTTATACAACGCCTCTTTAGGTTTCAATGAGAGCACAGTCCAGAAATCGAATTAGAGGGGCATGGCCTTGCATTAAGAACAACCCACTGAGCTTTACTTCAAGGATCAAAAGGAGTTCAGGTGGATCTGAACATACAGACCCACACAGAGTCCTAGAATTCAACACATGTCTAGAATGCTGCAGTCTGGAACTATTTAGGGCTCATTTCTTTTTCAAAATCCTGTCAGCATGCAACAGGTAGAGAACTGTTGCTATCTAAAATTTCCATACATTGGCATTTTGAAATTGGAGGCACCTCAGTTATCTGAGAGATGCAAGAACTCAGTGACTGGGTAATTAGGGCTACAGAGGTTTGATTTATGAAAGAACATTAAAGAGAAGAGCATAAATACAGTGTCTCAGTCAAGGAGATGTGAAGCATGAATTTTGAAGTAGCTTGAAACCAAAGGACAGGACATGGAGGGTGATTCAAGGGACTGGAGGGATGGGCTCACAGCTACGCGATACAGACTGAGGCTTTGTAACGATTGTCAGTGTTGGTTCCAAGGGAAAGGACAGAATTCCCATGAGACTGGATATTCAGACATGGACCAGAGGAGTAATCCTCACCGGCACAGCTGCTGGTCTTCCACAACTAAGGAATTCCCTTCTGCTAGGGAAGGGAATACTCCAGCTGGACATTGACCCCACCTGACACAGACACCAATAATGGTGCTTAATTCCCAGACAGCAGAGTTGTCCAGGTTTCTTGTTCTCTTGGCACTTAAACATCCTGGCATTTTCAGGGGAATGTCTTTGCACAATCCAGGCACAAGTGAAGAACTGCAGAAGCTTAGAGTGGCTAACGTGGGAGAAGGAAGGGGAAAAATCAGGACAGACATCAAAATTAATTTACTTATTTAGGCAGATATCGTTGTTAGGAAAACATTAATCTGCTTAAATTTCAACACCTAAACAATCCATCTTGCATAATTATGGCAGGAGAGCACATGCAAACATTGGTGCCCGGTCAAATTGGTGCTGTCAGACAGACTGAACTCTTGGTGCCTCCGCAGGAGCAGTTCCAAGTTCTGCAGAGAGCCCCTCAGCAGCACTAAAGGGACATTATCTCCACATAAAGGCATCTTTTTGCATCCTCATCTCTTCTACATTGCACCTCTATTAAGAAAATAGTTGTTTTAATACAAAAAATGTCAAACTCTTATAAAGTACTGTGATACCACCTTGTGGCAGCTTTATAGATAGCTCTGTTGGCATTAAGACAATGACTTTTTAAAATTAAATTAGAACAGTTAGCATTTGCTCTCATTAGAGTTTTGAGCTGTGTTCTGAACTATCTGCATCCTCCTATTAATTAGAACACCTGACAGTTGAAGCAAATTTTAAATGTATTTCAGTGAATGCTGGAAATCATTGTTCTACCACTATTTAATAACATTTATATAGATACATACGAGCCTCTTTTTGAGGCACCACGGTGGGAAAAGTCACCAGGCTTGTCTGTCAGGCAGGACTGATGGCTCAGGAAGCTGCTGAGAGCCTGCAGGTATCAGCACCACGAGATGCAACCAACAGAGAAGCCCAGGTTTTCTCACAGATTGGCAAGGAGAAGGAAGTCAGTACGAGCACAGAGGGAGGACACAGGGAAGGCAGCAGTTTCTGCTCTCATGATGAAGATTAGAGAATGGCATGGAAAGTTCTAGAAAGTGAAGAGATGAGTAAATGAGCTTCCGTGGTAAATATAATCTTTTGGAAAGAAGAACACAGAAATCCAGATACTGCTAAGTGAACTGGAGGCATCAGACTGAAAAAGCATTTAATTTAGCTGGCCTGGCTGGGCCAGCAGTTAATTAGCTCCTCTGTACTCTCCTGCTTTTGAGTCCTTTTAGAGGCTCCAAAATATCACAAACAATACTGTTTCCAGGACCTTTTGGGTTGCCCCCCACCCCCAGCCATCTTCAGCCTTCTTTTACAGATCACTGCAGGAAATGAGATTTCTTCCCTCAAACGAGACAAACCATCGGTTTACACGTTGTGCTTTGGTTGAAGACTGTCTCAGGGTACTGAAGTTTAGGGACAAATTCATCTCTTACAGCTTTGACTGATTTGAAAACACAGAAGAGGAAGGAGAACTTCTTGTGTTTGGAAACAGGAGTTCACAGGTTGTTTATTATGTGAACAAAGAACCTCTGTGTCTTTTCAAATTAATGCTTCAAATATGAAGCAGCTTCCCAGCTTAAACTCGGGTGTGCTTCTGTTTAATTCTCAATAGTAAGCGCCAGTTTAGTGTAAAAAAGACTAAAAGTGACAGAGAAATCAGGCATGAATGACCAAATTTGAAGCAAAGGCTTTTGCCTCTGTGAGGGCTGGTTCTCCAGCATCCAGAGCTTTTCAGTTCCCAGCTGAACCCCCAAGGGAGAAGCATTGGGACTGTGCATTGCAGCTATTGATTAAGGTTAGCAATGAAATACAAAAATGCAAGATGATTATGGGTTTGTGTGGAGCGTGAGGTTAAAATGCAAAGCAAGAGAAGAAGTGAACAAAAGCTCTTACATCCTCTCAAGAACATTCTCTGTGTAGGTACCTTCCTGTCACACTTTCTAGTTTCTCCAACCCCATGCCTGTGTTACCTCTCTACTTCAGATTTAAAGAGATCACAAAAGAGGGCCATTAGAGGAGTAAACCCCCTTTCTCCTGAAGCACCCAGATGGATACTGGCTCCTGCCTGAATAATGAGATGTGTACTTTTGACTAT
Source organism: Phainopepla nitens (assembly GCA_013400175.1). NCBI lineage: Eukaryota > Metazoa > Chordata > Aves > Passeriformes > Bombycillidae > Phainopepla > Phainopepla nitens. Next base: position 32,545 of record VXBQ01008088.1, on the reverse strand, counting down.
TTCTCTCACTATTAAAAGCTGCCTTTTAAAGGCTCACACCACCGTGTTACCAGAGTGTCCCAGTCTGTTACAATGGTAAAACATTTTTCCACTAAGTAGGCACTTATGTACCTGGGACACGTGTTTTCCAAACTCTCCTGTATACTCTCTAAGACAATGTTGATTGTGACCTGTCAAATAATCTCCCCAAATAACCATCATTTACGGAACCTATAAGCCTCTGCCTTGATGATACACTAAATAACTCATAACTCATGGCAAGAGAGGCAGCAGAAAGAGAAGATATATCGAGCTAATTAAAGGAAAGTTTCTTAAACAGTTTCTTTAACCTCTACACACTAAACATCCATTTATCACTCTGTACTTGCAACAGACTACGTCATATGTCCTCTCCTCAGGAAAGAAGGCCAATTCAGAAAGTGTTTAAACACGTGCTCACTTCCCAGCTACTGAGCATAAAGTCAAGTCCTCACTGAAAAAGCCTGGAAAACTTTGAGAAAACAAAGCAGTTTTGGGGTTTTTTTCCATGCTAGAGACTGGGCTGAATACTGTCTTGGTAGGTTGGATAAGGAAGGTGCATAACACCAGGCACAAACCATCTGCAAAGTGGGGCATAGAAAGGTGGCAGGGATGTAAAACTGGAGGAGGTTTTCATCAGATATTGCTGTAATAGAGAACATTTTTTGCTCTCAACTTATTTGTACCTCGTTCATCAGAAAGACCCTTATAAGTTCAGACCCTGCAATATGAATGAACAGTCTTAAAAAAATTCTGTTTCTGTATGTCAGGGCCAGGATATTTCAACAAAAGCTTTTTGATGGGAAGACATTGAATGAATCCCCAGACTTCCTAAAAGAAAAAAAAGAAGTATATTTCAAAAGGGTCATCATGAGTTTTTCTCAGGATAAGGTTGGAGAGGAAAGAATAAGAATAAAAACTGTTTTCTTTATCACTACAATATTTCCTCCCTCATTTGGAAATAACCAGTGATTTATGAGCTAAGCTGGGGCAGGTGGAGGTGCAACAGAGCTCAAGACAGCTATCTCAAGTCTCCCTCACTCCAGCTACTCCTTATCTTGTGACTAAGGGGCGTCTGTCTGACTAGTGTGGGTTCCTCTGTGAACATACTTTCAGTTCTGGTTTGGGGTTTTTTTTATGCCAGATTCTTTGTTCCCCGACTTCCCATTGCGCCCTCTTGCCCCTTTGGTTTTTGAAGTCCTGGTGATGCGATCCCACACCTGTCTCGGCCCACAGAGGCTAAATGTTACTCAGCCTGGGGGTGGACTTCTGGCCTCACGTGGTTTTTTTTGGTTTGTCTGCCTTGGGGGAAGCTGTTGGAGATAGCACTCTGGCCCGCATTTGAGCCTCTACATCTATTTATAGATGTATACTTGTGATATTTCCACAACTGTAGGGTTTAAGGGCCACCTCAAAAAAAACCAGAAAGAAAGTGGTGACTTGCCTGGAAAATTTCTGCTGACGTGCCTAGCTGTTCTGCACGCCTGAGTCATCATGGAGTGGTCCCCTCCTCGCCACTCCTGACCTGCCCATCCTGGCCCAGGCTGAGGCACTATCCTCTTTGCTGCTCAAAGACATCTCCTTTCCAGTCTAGGAGTAAATCTCTAATTACAGCATTTGCAACACGCTTTTTAACAAGCTGTTGTGACAACCCAGAGGCCAAGTCAGTCTCTTTTTCTCTATGGAAACTGGTGTCTTCCATTTTTAGCATGACAAAGTCTCACCTTGTTTCCACCCACCACTTCACCCCTACATAAGATTCCATTCCTTGCATCCACGACACTTCTGTTTCACACCTTCTCTCCCTGGTGCCTGCAGACCTCTGGCAAGGCAAGAGCAGCAGGGGAGTCAGAGACACTCTGGGGCCTCACTGATCCAAGTCACTCAAGCACAGGCACAAAAATAAAACAAACACTAAATTTATCAAGGTTTGAAGGGACACAGTGAACAGTAGTTTGCAGAAAAGTGGGCTCAGACAAGCCTAAAGGTTTTTTCAAAAACTTAAAAGTTTGTATTAGTTACCAGCAGAGGACAGCAAGGCTTTATACATGCAGAGAGACTGATTTGCTTCTCTGCTCTGGGAGAAGAGACTGGTCGGTGTATGGATATCCTCGGGCAAAAGCTTCCAAAGAGAGTGAGTTAAGAGTGCACATAATTGTGCTCCAGGAGCAAAAACCTCTTGAGAAATGACTGAGCCATCCACTTGGCACAGCTATTACATCATCTGGACACTGAAAGACTCAGTTCTTGATCCTGTTTGCCTTCAGAATCCGCCTTAAATTCTGCCAGAATTGGAGGATAACAATAGTAAACACCTGGAGTACAGATCACAAGGCTCAATCTTGGATTAGAAACACAACACCCTATTTTGCTTCACCAAAAGTATCCAGGAGGAGATTTGATTTTTATTTACTAAAGCTATTTAGTGCTATTTTACATTCTGAATGGGTTCCTACTTGCCCTTAGTTGCTACTTCAAGATGGCAGAAGCTGAAAGTCCAATGTCACAGTTTACAACCCTATACCTTCAAAATTTTAGGGCACCTGCAGTGACAGTATGCACCTATATTTGGGCAGCTGCCGTACACTCTCAGGCACTTGGGATGAGAAAGAAATTTTGAAATGCATGCAGTAATTTCTGATCATAGCTGTCCTTTTCCATGACTTCTTATTCCACAAGACTTAATGACCCTTTATTGCCAAGGAATGACAACATTTACGTAGTCCCCCATCACAAATTAACAAAAAATCTCCACCGTTGTGTCTTCAAAAATCAGGACAAGAGATTTCTTCTTTAAAAGACTAGGGAAAATGGAGGATTCTTCTTTTCAGCCTTGGCAAATAAGGAGTATCCTTTTTGAAGCAGTCTCAATACGACATTTTTACATTGATAAAAATATTTTCCAAAAACACGAACTACTCTGTAAAAATCTCAAAATATGGAAAAATGAATGATATCATCCCCAAATGCAACACAGCATATGCATGTGCATTCCAAATGCAATTAGGGAGTTCATTTTTATACTTTGATTATTCATACAGAGAGGCATTAACATCCTTGCATATCAAGTGGGACATAAATACCATCCCACGCCTAGTTCTGATCTCCATGTGTTAAAACCATCACTTCCAAATTTAAAAGGCTTACAAAAAGAACCAGAATTGGGGCCCAGTAATCTCCTTACCAATAAAGAAACAAAGAAATTAAATCTATTTAATTTGTCATGGAACAGATCAACAAATAGTGTCATCATAGCCTATAGTAGAAATAGAAATGCAAAAGCAAGACCAGTTCAAACTAGAATGAGACACTGTTTAATGACAAGACCGTGTTAAGACACAATAGACTGGTACTAAGCTCTAAATCCAAACTGGACAGCATTCTCAAGAATATATTACTTGCACACAATTGTAAAGCTCTTATTTTGCAGCATGTCAAACTAGGTTATCTAGGTCTTTTAGGGGTTTAAAAACCTTTGAATCCACTATATGAATTTATTTTGCTGGTATTTTTTAGCCCTTTAGTCTTCTCAACACTTCTGTGATCTGACATCTAGACTCACTGTAGAGTCTACTATAAACTCCATGAACCTCAGAACTCCTCATATGGCCTTCAGAATCAGCAGAACCAGTTGCTGATTTTTTGCTATTCACAAGGTATATTAAACTGCAGCGTTGTGCCTGTCATCTGTTTTCCCCTCAGTAAATCTTTCTTCATGCAAGCTGAGTGTACCAACATTAATCACATAATGCTCAAAAAGAGAGAACACAGAACACCCTGGCCGTTGGATGTTTATTCTATGATATGCACTGGTTGCTATTAACAGCCAGAAACAGTCTTAAACTTCTGGCAGCTGTATTGTTTCATTGTCAACAGGATTTGTAAGAACATGAAAATCATGCCAATGAATAATGGCCTTGGTTAGGGAGCATTCCTTGAGTTGCATTTTTGCAGATCCCAGTGAAATCAGTTGATGGTGTGAGGGCTGAACAACTACAGACACAGGAACAGGGTATTTTATTTCTTAGAGACTTCATCTTACCTTGCCCTTATTACCAGAATCGTGAAATTAAACTATGGCATTATATAAAAGTACAGAAAGATGACCGGGCTATGGTGCATTTAAAATGGAAGGGAATGCATATGAATGCATCTAAATTTTACAAGTTCACTTACAACTGGAGTCATAGCTCTCTGAACCAGGACAGTCTTGTCCCTGTTGTGTCTAATCTAAAAATAATAAGAAAAACCCAAGCCACAAATATCATTAATGACAAGCATTTCCTTTAAATTTTTTATGTAGTCCTGTCCAAGGCAAAATTTAATAAACCTGATTATGTCTACACATATTCATAAGACTAAAACCTGTGGCAGTTTAGCATGCTGGCACCTTTTCTCTTTTCTCAGCCATGGGTATTACAGAGGTAGAGGTCTCACAGGTGCTTCTGCAAGTCTTCCCATAGGAAATGCTTTTCTCCCTTCCCTGGGGTTTGGTGTGTGGCAGACATTACAGAGAGGGAAAGCAGAGAAATTCCAAGGCCTCTGTGACTTGGTGAATATGTATTTTTTAAACCTTTCCATACTTCTATGAGGACGGAGACATGAGAAACAGGAGGGAGGCATTAGCTTTCAGTCCAAGAACTGATACTGCAGTGTTTTGGTCTAATCATCTTTTTCTTCACATCATTTATTTGTGTGGACCCTCAAAATGTATTGATCAGTCTAAAATATTTCCTGTTATAGTCTTGTATAAATATTCTCCAAAAGATGTCACATTTTCCAGAGAAATGTGTAGGTGGAAGTAGATGGGGGGTCTGTAGATGGAAGCCTTGGTGGGGCAGTGGCAAATATTTGCTTCACTCTGTGACAGAAATAAATTCCCCTTAATCCTTTGTCTATAGATTTTCTTTGGTTTTTCATTAACTATTTTTATTAAAATGCTTCACTTTCCAAAACATTTTTCCTATACTCAGTGGTATTAGGGGAGCTTCATGTCGGTTTTTTTTTTTTTTTGCAAATATTACCCAGGTAAAAAAATCCAAACCAAACAAACCCAACCCTCCTCACCCTCTCCAGGGTCTAAACAGTACAAGTTGCATCTCACTGCACAACTAAATGTCACATACATTGGAATCACAGAAGTTTAAATCAAAAATTGATCAGTCCCACTTTCTTTGATAAATTGTCTTTTTTGTTCATGAATCACAATGACATGATTGAGCTTGGGCACGTAGTCATAATACCATAATTGATGCATTTTGAAGAAATGTCATTTAAATATATTAAAGATCTTTCTTTTAGTGTCAGGCTTAACATCTGCTTCATCCTCAGATCCAAATACTAGAATAAGTGAGGTAGAAATTCATTTGACCAGGCCATTAAGATATGTTAGAACCATTTTTCCCTGTAATATTTGCTAAAGTCTGTCATTAAAAATTGAATTACACATACTGAAAATACACACTCTTATTGGTTTAGTATCTAGCATGAACTATAGTCCACCACACTATTAATAAACCTAAGAATATTTTTTTTCCTTTGGAAAATGACTTATAGTGTAATTGAAGAAAAGATTACATCTTTTAGTCTTATGAAGGTCTATTAAGTGGTGTGGACATGTGCTGTCACTTTATTCATGTAAAGGGAAAGGTTTTTTAAATATTGATTTAATAAATAAACGGATTTATTTGATGCATTCAGTTAGATAAATAAAGAGTTTGGATAAGTCAACCCTGGTTTGGTCACATGAGGGGATGGTATGTAAGAGTAGGCTGGGCTCTGTATGGCAGCAGCGTGTGGTTCTGTGGGACGTATGCCTCCAATGCCCTGCCTCAGACTTCTGGTCCCCAATTTCCTTTTTCCTGTTTGCTGTCCCCTGAAATGGAGGCCAGTGTCTGCTTTCGTTTTAAAAGGCTGACTAATCAGCCAGTGAGTGCTCTTACTCATTGCACTCAACGTTTGTAACCTCGTGGTGAGATTTATAAAAAAGCTCTGCAGGCAGAAGAGCTCCAGGAGCTCTCTGATGTTCTGCTTTACGGATGGGACATGGCAACAGCATGGAGGAAGGACAGGCCCCCCACATTCACCTCTTAAATAAGGCAGGGTAAGGTGTAAAGTAAGGAAAGCAACAGCTGTAGTCATGTTCTATGTATCTAAAAGTTAGAAAATGAAACAAGAAAGGAAAAAAAATAGTACTTTTGTGTTTTTTATTATCTAAGGAGCAATAAAGTCAAGAGAGAAAACACACTTTAAAAGGTATTCCCCAAAATCAAGGTACAGGAGTGTATTGTGAGCTGTTATGCGGGATTTGTCTGTCTGAGGCTGCCTAAAGTCTGAGTGCTTTGGCCGTTCATACTCTGAGCAAACCACTTCAAAAAATCCAGTCAAGCCCAGGCCAAGTATCTTTGACACTCTCATAAAACTTACTAATTCACTTCAGATCCACATTAAGTTGAATTAATAGCCTTTTGAGCTCAGCATTCCTGTCCCAGGCTGGACATCTACATCCTGAACAAAACCGGCACAGACCTGGGGGTTGTGTGAAATGCAGACATCCAAATATTCTGATAGTAGAACTCAGAATTGGTCTTTGCTTACATGAACCTATGCCAAGGTTCATTTTACATTTTCTCCTTAACAAGTTTTTTGTTTGGTCTGTATTGTTCTACTACCTGCAACACATCTGCTAAATCCTACACAAATACTTTTCCTCCAATTTCTGTTCTTGCCCCTTTGCTTATGGATAGCCAGTACAGGTGTAAGTACTTCTACAGCTTTTCATTCCTGTATATAAATGATGCCAGGTTCTGCCATCCTTGCAGTGGTGTACAGGATCTAGAACTGTGCCTTCATTCCCAGACACGAGACAAGTTCCTCCATGGTTCACAGGAGAAACATTTCATGTTTGTAAAAGGAGCCCTCCAGTGTCTAAGGTGCATGGAAACAGGGCCAAACTTCTCCCTGAAGTGGCCAAGGATGGAAAATTGTTACCCCCTAAGTGTGAGAAAAAATTGGTTCATTTTTATGCCACCAATAAAAATTGATAATTGTTGAAGAGCTTAAAATCCCCTCCCTATAAGTGAAGAAAGTGGCAAGCCATGCTTACACCCTGCTACTCTAAATTTAATTTTTCCTCAATATAACATCACTGTTCTGTTTTTTCAAACCTCTGCTAACAATGATAGTGTTGGCTGGTTGATTTGTTTTTTTTTTTTTCCTCTCTGCAATTACTTAAGAGACTGAACTCTTTTTGTGAATGCTCAGAAAAAGACTGCTGGAATATTCAGGTGACACAGTGCCTTTATATCTTCTATAGCCTCAGGAAAGGTTATTTTATAAACTCAGTAGGGAGGACAGAAATTCTGTACAAGAAGCAACCACTCCTTCCTTCATTTTACAGGTGTCAAAAAAAAGATCAAAGACTCCATTCCGTGGCCCACACAGTGATATATTGATGTCTGACACCCCCTCATGTAGCACAGGATCTTCATTCAGCACTTCAGGAGACTGCAGGGCTGCCAGAGGGGCTGGGTCCCACTTGCCAGTGCTGCCCAGACCTTCCAGACACGCTGCTCTGCCTCATGTGGGAGCAGACACCCTGCCCCAGTGACAGACGTGAACACAGCAAGAGCAAGTTTTGCTCTAACTCACACAGGAAATCCATGGCAGGCACAGGAATCAGACCCAGCTTACTCAAGTTTCACCCCAGAACTATGTGACCTCTAGTACTGCTGCAATGAAACTTGTTTAAGCAGATCATCCTTTTCTGGTGGTGACAAACTGCCTTTGTTTTACACGTTCTTTAACACTGAAAATCCCACACTCTATCTTGTAATCACTTCAACGCCACTTCTCAGCTATTTTTGTAGCCAACAGCTGATCCGTTTCCTTCTCCGGCTCCGTTATGTTCTGTTCTCTGTCATGTCCTGTTCTCACTACCGTATCAGTAAATAATGCTGATGTTTGACCAGTACACTGACTAAGCCCCTCTGAAGCTCTAGGTTTCGTATCTACCAATCTAACTCTGCAGCATCACACATGAAGTATGCTCTCTGGCAGGGAAACTAGGGCCAGCAGATAGCAGGAAACCTTAGCTTACAAATAAAAGCAGACAAAATGGATTTGAATTAGAAATATACTAGTTTCCAATCTTCTAACTATTTTGCAAGAGCAAGCTGGTCTGCTTTCTTCCTTCATGTCTGCACAAGGCCACTTTGTCACCAGCTACAAATGTCTTTAATGTGCTTTTGATATTCAGGCAGGTTCAGAAGGCAGACGCTTTTGGATGCTGGTTTCTTCACAAAACTTCAAAGAGATTACACTTTAAAGAAAAACTCTATGAAAAAGCACATGGGTTCAACTTCTGCAGGCCCGAAGCCCAAAGAATGTAGCATCATCTATCATTTTTAGCTTGTTTGCTTTGTCTTTTTTTTAAACTTGCATCAATGGCACCAGGCATGTCCTGTGTTACACTCAACAATTGTCGCAGGAATACACAAAGCACATTTTGCATTGCAAATGTAGACTGGTATACATTTTGGGGCTTAAGATCAATACATCTCAGAACAGAGTGTCCAAATTTCTTTTATGTAATTTTGTTAGTGCTGTGGTTTTATTCATATTTTTCAGAAAAAAAAAATTCTCTATTATGTAGAATATACCTCTATATAAATAGCCAACAACTAACCAGAGCTCTGTGTTAGATAAATTACATCCTTGGCAAACAGGCTGGATAGCATGTTAAAATAAGGATGCTTACATGGTATTTACTACAAATTCCTCATGTTTAGGAGGAAAACCACCATTAGCCAGGTTCAGCAGTGATTAGGTAATTACTGAGCTGGATTTTTGATAATGAACCAGAAAATTTATCTCAAATTATGTTGAGAGAGTTTCCTCATTATTATAGCTGCAACACAATATTGTTTTTAAATTAGAGCTTTTTAATGAAATACACTGGAAAACTCCAATTCTGTCTACTAAGAAGGATGAATAAACTTCCTAATGCTACTCCAGTAGTATCATAGATTTCTTAGAGATCCTTTTATCTGCCTTTGAAATAAGACCAGTGGTTTTCACTGCCAGGATAAGCTCACAACAGTCACTTACTTGTACTTACAGAGCATCCTACTGTTCTGTGAATGCTGCATAAAACTTCCTCATCTGCCTCTGTAATATATTCTGCAATAAACAAATACTCAGCAGAGACCCCACCAAAGGCAGGCAGACTCATTGATGTAGAAGGAAGTAAAGAAGGGGAATGTGACGCTGCTAGACAGGTGCTGTGTGTATGTGACAGATTTTCAAGTTTATTCCAAAGAATCCTGGCACTGGGTTTGTCCTAAATCTCAGGTATGCCCTCCCTACCACATCTTGTCAGCCATTGTAGCAATGAAATCAGCTACTTTTGAAAAAGGCTGATAAACATTGCCCAGACAGAGGAAAACCACTCATTCTGAAGTGGTTTCCTTTTGCCAACCCCTGGGGAGAGCAGCTCGGATGCTCTGGTGGCCACAGCCGCTCCAGGTGTTTCTGAGAGTCAGCACCATGCATGAAAGGACTATCTTAAAGCTCTGGAGTGAATTCTGGAACAAACAGTTTTCTGCAGGCTGGGCTTTCTGTACCACTCCTGGAGCCAGCTTATGGGAACGAGATCTCAGTGCCCTGCTCAGGAGACTGAGGAGTTTAAAACAGAGGTTTTTTATATATTCTAAAACCTCACTTCACACATCTTTGGCAAGTTTTGCATTTGGGACAGCACTGAGCTTTCATTGCTATTTTCCCAGAACATGAAGATTCAAGCTGAAGACTACTATCAAATTTAGGGAGCATATCAATGTGAGAGCTTTTTATTTTATCACCTTAAGGAAGTACAGGGTTGGGTCAGCACATCAGCACAGTAGCAGATTGTATGGGAAAAGTGCCCTCTCACTCTTTCAATCCTTTGCTTTTTTCCTTTCGTATCAGCTCCATCGTTTCAGTCCCTCTCAGCCCTACCTCCCCCACAGCCCTTCTGAACACTACCATCATCTGGACATTTACATGCAGCACTGCCAGAGAGAGAGGCTGAGCTGATTGGTCTCAAGCACTGAAGAGATGCTTCATAGAAAGAAGCCAATGAAAAGCAAAAGCTGATGGTCTAAGGGGACAAGAATCCAAACTACAGGTCCAAGGTGATACTTAAAATTATACAGTTTTTAGGCAATTATGCTTCTTTGTTTTCACCTTAACCCCAACTTTTTTTCTTAAAAATGCAAGCAGCATATACAGTACTGGGAAATCAGGCAAGAAATCCCTACTTCTTTGTGAGTCCAAGGCATAACACAAGTTAGGCAATAAGGAAACAGGTGTTAGTACAAGCCACTGAAAGCAAGAGAGCAAAATTCACAGAAATTACATTTGCAGAAATAGCAGAATAGTGTGAAAACGTTTGATCTCAACCGGAACCTGTCAATGGGCAGGTCAGGTAAACAGTATCCTCATTCCATCATAAACCATAAGCTTCATAAAATATGTACTCCATGTCTTGCAGTGTTCTGAGGCCTCTTTTAGGTTCTTGGGTTCAGGGATCATATTTTTCCAGTTGTTTTGCTCTGTGACTGGAAACCACATGAAGCCTTGAGCTACGCAGTTCGGCAGTTCCCTAATATTTGCAATGTTCCATAGCAACCCACAGAGAGACTAAACCAGATGACAAGTGAAAGTGGTGCTGGTTATTCAATGAACGTAAGAGGAATCAAAAAGAGGTTGACTTATAAAATGCAAATCTTGCTACAATAGCAGACAAAGCAAGTTATAAAAAGAAAACTATATGCAAACAGTATTCTGAGCTTCAAATGACGCAAGTTAGTGCTATCAGGTCTCTCTTTTATTATGACCCGACTTTACAGGATTATTTGCATGAGCCATGAGAACACAGAAATGATGTTTTAAATGCTCATCAGGGATCTTTGTAGCTTTCTATTTAGTGTGTTCTGTTCACACTATCATGGAGGGCCAAAGTTAGAGTGGCCCTGTCATGCAGAATGTCATTTTATGCATTTCACCCCTGCCCAGGAGTCATAAAACATCCTTATTTTGTCATTTTCCAAGCAGCAATATTTGTTAATGTGAGGGGGAAGCTGCCATGCATGAGATTCTAAGCAAAATGTAACCAAACAAAAACATTACCATAGGAAAATTTTTCCCATTGGAAGCAAGCTAATAATTCATAACTGATTATTACATGAGAAATAAGCGGCAGGGCATGCCAATTCACTAGAAGAAGACAAACAAAGCAGGTAAAGCCCATTTTGTATTGATAGGAGAAATTCTAGAATTAATTTTCCACTATTTATCTGTGTCCTGGGGCAAGTGAAATCTTATTTCTTATTCAGTTCATAAGGGAGCTTTCTTATTTGCTGAACTGTTGTCTTTACTTATTTTGGTCATAGATCGCAACCTGTGTATTAAAAAATTCTAGAACACGTCTTTCCTGCACAAATTTTAACAGAGCACAGAATCGCACTGTAAATTTGAGTTTCCTCTGTTTGCATAACAGCAGTGAGAGAAAGGAAGTGACAACTAAAAAAAAGAACTTCCAAGCTGAGGGAAGTGCCTCTTACCATCACAATTAAGGGGGAAATTTGACAGCGATCAGTCCAGCTCTCCTGACTCTAATTCAAACTGCATCATTACCTAACTTCATTTTTCATTAGGACTAAATAGCTGGGGGTGTTATTCACCAGTTTAAAAAAATACCAACCAAATACAGTGAGCATTAGGACTTCAAAAGCACTAACACATGTGTGAAAATGAGAATGTGACACCAGAAAACCTAAGTCACCTTCCCTTTCCTTCCTTGCTGTGCGTATTCCTGCATTATGTGAGTTCATGGTAAAACTGAAGGGTGCAATCAAATTCGAAACAATTCTAAGAAAATTACACCTGTGTTTCTATACAGAACAGTAAAAACTTTATTATATTTTATTTTCTAACACCAGCAATTTTTCTCCTTCTGTCTTGTATTGGAGCACAGGGCGTTCCAATACACTGCTGGAGTGTAAAATATGACATGGTTTAAATGAAAACCAAGTTTAAGAGAAAACTTTGTGACTTGGATATTATAAAGTGGCTTTTAAGTAACACTATTGATAAAACACAGGTAAATATCTACACATATTTCTCATCAGATCTGCTGCAAGCATTCTGGTGTTATATATCACATGTGGAAAATGAAAAGCCATCCTAATATTACATTTAAAGAGATGTTGGAGATAACATCAAGTTCTATATATACATATCAATATCCATACATTTTTACAAATATCTACACTCTTAAAAGAGGAAAAATCTTTTTAAGAGTCTTTTTCTGCTTCCTTTCAGCACTTGCCTGGGCAGTGCCAGCCAGCAGAACAGGTTATCTCTTTAAAGGTTTTTTAGCCTGTGGCTTCCAGGCCCCACAGCTGAGGTTAGAAGAACATGTACATCAGTGTTTGATGACCCTTTTAGAGTAACTTAGAGCATCACAAGAAAGCTCAGCAGTTAAGAGCAGAACTATTATTGTCATGAAACTCAGTGGGTTCCATTTCCTGCTACTCATACAAAACCTTCCCTCTGATTTGGTTATTTTGCTTTGCACACTGAATTTTTTTTTGTGTTCATCTTCAAATTATTTTCAAAATTAAAGGGAAGTGGTTGCATCTATCAAAGCTTACCTGGTTTACTGACACATACAGTCACTGGGGAGTTCCAGACCAGGTAGCCCACATTGCAGGAATGGCAGTTTAAATTGTCTGTAGAGGTCAGAGAAACAAGGCTGAAATAAGGAGTTTTCACCACAGGTGAAGAACTGGTGGGATATAGGAGTTCGGTTTTTCATAATGACACATATTACAAAAATCTATTCTGAGGATATGACAAGTCTTCTTTTGCACAAAGATTATATTCAGTACTCATCAGCCAAGGTCTGTGGGCTTCTAGATTGATAATTAATGAGGAACTGAGCAGTGATTCTGAATTACAAGGGCCCATGTCCTGTAATTTAGATGTAAATTAGAGCAGAGTCATTTCCCTCTACTTTCGAGAGGAGACAGATATGCAAGTACACAAAGAGGTATCTATTCATTTTAGCAAAACTATGGGCACATATATGAACTCTGTTCCTAACCCTGCCAGGAGAAGGTGTATGAAAGGTCAGGCTGTTCTCAATCAAACTCAGACACCAAACGCCTTGTTAAGCATTCATTCATTCTTGAACACAGGTGCCAATTCAATGGGTGAATACATTCAGGAACATTTGTCTTGTCAAACATGAACCCACTTGTTTCTTACTAATAACTGTCTTTAACTAAACGGTGTATGATCCAGAAGGGGTTCTGTTTTCAAAGAACTACAGTAGACTCGCATTTTAATAACAAACCTTTGCACCCATTCTTCCCAGGAATGATAAGCTAGCTGCAGGAGTGTCCACAAATGCACAGAGGTGCCAGCAGTTCACAGCAGCAGCCAGTCCATTGCAGGCATTGCATAAAATCCTAAAGTGGTTTGGGTTGGAAGGGGCCTTGAAGGCCACCTAGTCCAGCTCCCTGCCATAAGCAGGGACATCCTCAACCAGGCCAGGTACCCCAGAGCCCTGCCCAGCCTGAGCTTGAGCAAGTTTCCAGATGTCCCAGTGGTTCAGGTTCAGGGTGTGTTAGATGCAAGCCATATGGAAGGGAAGGAGGTTCACCAATAGGATGGATGGGGACTGTCTCTGTGACACAACAGAAAACTGCAAATATGATAAATGTAAGGAAATTCAAGTCTTTCTGCTGCAAGCATTTCAGCTCCTGAGAAGTGAAATTAGACAGCAGGTGAGAGTCAAAGTAAATGACCAGAAATACAACTAAATTCTCTTCCTTTCCTGGTTCATCACAAGAAGAGCTGGTTCTCAGAGATCATCATGGAAAACATGTAGCTTTTTAATCTTTAAAGATTTAAATTGAGACCTCATAGCTATCTTCAATTTTCCCTTTTCTTGAAGTAACTTCTGCTGCTTCACCTATATACCAGGCAAGTATTTTCAGAGGGAGATGGAAGAAACGGTGACTTGAAAGTTGCACTTCCAGTGCATAGTTCTCATTCAAAAAGTCAAGTGGAAACCTGTATTAATTTCTACAATTACCATTCTTTCCCAAGTAGTTCTCTTCTAACTGAATTAGACTTCTGTATTCTAGCCATTATTCATTAGTTATACACAGAATCTCAGGATAAATCATGTTGGGAAGAAACTGAGGAGGTTTCTAGTCCAACCCCCCGCTTTAAGCAGGATTAGCTATGAGCTTAGCTATGTTGCTCACAGCTTTATCCAGTCTGGTCTAGAAAATCTCCAAGGATGGAGATGATCCAGCACTTCAGACTGCCTGCTCCACTGTGCTGAAGGAAGAAGATGATTTTCTGTATATCTATAATCTGAACAATGCTTCTAGTTCCCTTCTATTTAGCAAGTCCATTCTTCCACTCCCTGTTTGCTGTTGGGTTTTTGGGCTGGTATTTGAGTGGGGTGTTTGTTTGTTTGGGGTTTTTTTGGGGGGTGTTGTGGTTGGGTGGGCTTTTTTGTTGGGTTGTTTGTTTGTTTTTGATTTTTAGGTGTTTTTGTTTGGTTGTTTTTTTGTTGTTGCTGGGTAGGTTTTTTGTTTTGTTGGGGTTGGGTTTTTTTGTTATTGTTTGGGGTTTTTTTTAATCTGAGCACCATCATGATTTCCTTGATATATCTGCTTGTTCTCCTGAGTGTCAGGACAGATGCTCCTTGTGTCTGGAATGGTTTCCAGTAACAAGGCAATCCTGGGATGAGTCCATCCTTGTGAGGGTTTTTTTTTGTTAAAGAGAGCCGTATCTGGGCTGGCAATGAAGTGAAAATTCAACCGGGAAATTCATAACATCACATATAAAACAGACACTTAGAACTGCAATTCTTCAGGGAAGTCTTTATCAGCATAACTCCACTAAAAGCTTCAGCAATATTTCTACTGTTTAAAAGTCCTTAAAAACATTTTCTAAATGGGTACCACAAATTTTAGTTTGCTGTGTTCAATCAAACAGTTTGTTATTATAATATGGAAGGATACAGAATTCTACTGTCGCTGAGAGAGAAAAAGGATCTGATTTTTCCCCATTAAAATTCAGATGAAACTGAAGCCTTCCAGCTTTGAAAGCTAAGCTTGTATTGTGCTCATATATCACATTTCCATGCTGACAGTGGAAACTCAGCAAACTCTGCTTCATACCTCAGTGCCACAGGCCCTGCTCTCTCTCTGTTTTGCTTAATAACACATGAGAAACAAGGTGCTGGTTTGGTGCAGTGTGGGACGCATGAAAAAGTGAGGAAGTAATGAGAAATTTGTGCATTTCCCAGATAGCGAGTGATGAACACTTCCTGCCTTACCCAGCATCAAATACAGGAAGCATCACCCTCAGCACCCAGAAGTCACTGTGCTACAGATTTCTCTCCTTCTTTTTTTTTTTTTTTTTTTTTTTTTTTTTTTTTTTTTTTTCTTCTTCTTCATCCAGGTGTCAGCCAGTCTGGCTGAGAATCAGAAGTCCCCTGATTTCACAGAAATTCAACAGTTAATTTATTTCAGATAGAAAGCTCCAGAAAGAAAAGGATCACGTTTCTGATAAACTGTATTATCTTATTACAGTCTAATTAAGAAATGGTCATAAGAAAGAGGGACTTACTGGATATGCACATCAGTGAAATATGCTTTAGTATGGTGAGGAAATAGACATCTAATTCCTTGCACTGACTGTCACATAAACACAACCCTTAATGCCAACAACATTTATCATAAAATATTGATAATATTTTTCTGTAAAGTCAAGTCATGAAAGTTTGTAAAGATGCCACAGAGAAAATAATAACCATAAAACCAATTTTATTCATCAAAGTTTCAAATCAAAGGCTTCCAGTAGGTAATGGTGACTTCAGTGCCACGCAAAGCAATCAGACAGTTTAGGGACACAAAAGCTGAGAGCACAGCACCCATGGAGACATTTAGAGTTTGAGACAAAGGAAAGACCTGTGGTAATCTCTTTACAGAGCCAGTAGGCCTACGAGAAGGGATGTGGGGCTGGACTGTATTTTAGTCCCCATATGATTCATACAAACAGGGAAAACATCATTGTGTGCTCTCCACAGTGACTTCAAGAGCTTCTGCCAGGTTTCTCCTTCACTCCCACGGTATAGAATAACTCCCAGAACTCCACAAGGTTCCCTCAGAAGCGGGGGGAAACCCTACCAAAAAAAAAACCCAACAAATCAAACCCCTAAAAGCATTCTGCAGATACTTCAGAGACAGGGAAATTTTGGGCTGAACTGGAATTTTGCAGGAATGTTCCTGCATTGCCATTTTATTGTGAGGAAGTGAAAGAGCTAAAAACAGATTCCAGGAAAGCTCTGGTCCCTTGTCCTTCAGAGTCAGGTCTCTCATAGACCCAATGCCACAAGACTCTCTCAGGTGGTGGATCACTGCTCAAAGTTTAGCTTGTGGCATTGCTTGATGCAGGCTGACATTAGGCTCCACTTATTTTTCAAATCTAGAACTCCTCCTGTGTTTTGAGGAGTTTGATGCCATTCAGCCCTACTCTTGCCTTACTGGTTGCAAAATGAATTAATCAGGAACAAAAGCTAACATGGGGAACATCTTAACTTCCCAAAAAAACCAAATAGCCCTCAAAAAGACTCAATTCTCGATCAAATCAGTCCAACATCAAAAATGAGTCCACTAAAACCAGTAGCAAGATTTTTACCTCGGTGGCTTCACAGTTTCTTTCCAGAAAACTTCTGCTTGTAGCAGAAATTAATTCTAAAAATAATTTTTGATGGCTACCATTACTCTGTTATGGACTGACTACATAATACGAGAGAAAATGTTAACGTTTCAAAATAATATCACTGCAGCTCAAAAGCACCCACCGCCCTTTATTTTTCTTTTAATGCACACTATTTCCTCTACCACAGAAACTAGTTTCTATTTCCACTGAGTGCTAGAGAGATGAATTATCAGTAGTTGATTTCTTCAGGTCACATAGGAGACAGACGAATTTCAAAGAAATCACTTGTTTTCACAGCCAAGCTAACACTCAGCTACGTGACAGGCAAGGGGAATTCTGCAGTAGGGCAGCACTGCCTGGCTGGGCACTCAAGCTCAGCACAGATATGGTCAGATTATCTAGAGAGAAGTTTATGCTCAACAGTAAGAGTGCAGCAAAGCTGAAAATTTGCCACACATGAAAGACAACAACTTGCCTAGGCCAAAACAGAACATTCAGAAACAATGTGGGGCTAAAATGGAGAATGAGTGAGGGTAAGGCCAGACAAGAGTGACCAAAAAGAAACAAAAAAGAAGTCAGAGGAAGAAGCTTGAAATAATTTTGACCAGCAAATGGGACTTGGAGCTCATGGAACTTTTTTCCTCTTTGCTTTAACTAAACTTGTCCAGTATTGTTATCTTGGAAATTTTCTCACATTTTTTTTCTCTTATACTCTACCAAGTAGTCTCCAGAAAGAATAGAAAACGATGCACAGAAACAGGCTGAATATTAGCAAATATTTGTAAGCATCTTCTGTGGACATAAAATTGGATTAATTACTGATCACAAACCTACAAGACATCTGGAAAAGAGTAGAAATCAGCTGATGAGAGCCAGCTATGCTTCTGTTCCTGCAAAAAGTTTTCCTGTGTCCTTTTACTGGACACAATCAACTAAGACAATGCCAACCTTAAGACAAAGAGGGTTTTTTATCAGATAATGGGATTATTCTAATAAGCCCTAAAACTGTAAAGCTTGAAATATATTTCTTGCAATTTCCTGTAATAATAGGAAAAGAGAATAGTTATTAAGCGAGAACATATTTCAAGCAGCAGTTGGTCATCATGCATGAAATAGAAAAAAGTATTATATTGGTAGATTGAGGTTGTGGGAGATGAAAAAGGTAGGTCTATCACCAACCATCCCATGATGACACTGAAAGAAATGAGAAAATTAGAAGGGGAGAAGAAATGTGAAAAGCTTTCTGCTGGGTCAGGACATAAATATTCCTCATGGTATAATTTAAAATCCCACCAGACATTTCTGCCTACAGGAAACAAAGATAGTGACCCTGAATGGGTTTGAAGCATCATATTTTTATAGCTTAAAGTTGACAATAAGTAGCACTTTCATCACTAGAAATGTTAAGTCAGAGTAGTCAGGACAATAGAAGCATGAAAACTGTAGGGAAGCAACATCTAATCCACCAGTGGGACCTAGTCCAACACTTGCATAAAGCAGAATCCCTTACAATAATCAAAGTCAGAGCTAGCAAAGAATTTTTAACTTAGGAAACTCCATGCAGGTGTCTCCCTGGTCTTTCTGTGGTCTGTAGAAGCAGAATGTTGCTCCAGCAATAAAAAAAATCTTGCCAACCCTATGAATCTTACAGTTCCTCTTTTCCCTCTCACTTCAGTTGTACGTGTACCTAAGTCTCGTACACAGTTTTTCCCATCGTTGCAATTGGGAAACTTGCACTGGGCTCAACAAGTAAAACCTTAAAGACAAGTAGGCTTGCATAAAAATAGTGAATAAGAGTCAGTGAAATATTCCATTGAGAAAAAAAAAGGATGCCCTGAAGATCAGAGATACTCCGAGGAAGAAAGGATTTGTCCACAGTGGAGGAAAAAAAGTGACTGATAATCATAGTCTCACGTTGATATGTCTGCTAATGAATGCAGTAGGCTTTGGTTTTGTGGAGTTTGAGCGGTGTTTACAGGTAGATAGGGTATGGGGCCTTAACATTGCCTTTACACTTTCTGTGACCCTGAGCTAGGAGTTTATGTGCCAAATGTTCATCCCTTCTCCAAATCAGACACTCACAACTCCCGGTCTTCTTTCTACATTTGTACATTTCCACACGTACCTTCTTGCATTAATCATTACACAAGTTTACAAATAGACCTGGCTTAGGGTGAACCAGAGAGGCAGCATTGGTTGTTTGGGTGTTTTTGTGCATGTGTGTGAGGTTTTTTGTTTTGTTTTGGAGGGGGGTTCTGTTGCTGTTTTGTTTGTTTGTTTGTCTGTGTTTTTGTTGATTTTGGGGTTTTTTTGGTTTTTTGTGTTCAGGGATAATGAACACCAGTAGTAATGCAGAGATTGGGGTTTAGTGATATGGAATACTGGACAGGACACCCCAGTGTGTTAGGAGCACTATTAATTCAGGATATGAAAACAGCAGAACATAACATGAGGTAATTCCAGGTGGTCTGCTTGATAGGCACAACTTTCTCCTCATTCACAGAATAGTATTCCACCTATTCCTACTTCACTTTTGACTGTATTCGAGTCCAGTAGCATCAAGACCCCAAAGCAAAGGCTACCACCTCCCCTAGGGTCCAGTGGTACAGTATCCCTACAAGCAAGAAGTCACCTACATGTCATCCCATACTAACACCACTGATCTCCTCCACCAAACAAAGTACCTGGAAAGCAATTCAAGTATTGTGTGACCTGGAAAGCAATTCAATTGTTGTGAGACAGCAGCATTTACCTAATGTAAATGACAAGAATGCTATTTTTTCTTTACTCAAGAGAATATTTAGTGCAGGAAGGTGAAGTACAAGGAGACTCAGTAGCATGAGAATTCCTTTCTACAGGAAGGTCTGACTCAATACCTGTTACATGAATTTAACAAATCCCAAAGATAAAGACAGTAAATTCATTTGAAATGGGGAAAAGGCATTCCTCATTTTGTAAATGAGCTGTCAATGGCCCATCATTGATAACAAAAGCAAACCATCCTATTCTTCAAGGAATCGACACCATCCCTCACACTCACAGAACTTCACTGGTGGATTACTCATAATTACCAGCTGCTATAAATTCAAGAAATTGCCCCACTTTTAGCCTGAGGCTACAGAGTTCTGGGAGATGGGAAATTATTTTCCCTGTATTTTACCCTTTTGTTGCCCTCCTCTGAGATGGGTTTGTATGCAGCATCTCTCTGACCTTCCCAGCAATGGAACCTCCCACCGAGGACAGCTCCTAACTGAGGGAACGGAATGAGACACTGAGGGGGCAGAATGTCAAAACTCAGCACGTTAAATACGAAAACAAATCCGGCACTGATAGTATCTCTTCCTTCCTTCCTTTTGCACCCTGTTCAGGGGGGTAAGAGAAGCCAGTAAATACCTCTGCCCCTACACAAAGGGCAGTGTTCACCTGATAGTGTGGAGATAAATATTTCCTTCAGACACATTTGTGTCACTGCCAGCACTCAGGGGACCAGCAGCCTGCTGTGGTTTAAACCGATGCTGACGGTCTGTCCTTGCACATCTGTCTGCAGGCAGCTCTCCGGCTCCCAGTCCTTCGTAGTTCCCGAGGAAGCTGAAGATGTGTCAACAGTTATCACCGTCATGTGCAGCTTTGCACACATCATTCACAAACTATTTATAAGTAATCAAAGTCGCACACCTTATTTAGTAAAAAAACCCCACAACCTTGAAACATCAAAAGAACCCAAGAAAACAAGCAGAAATTGGGATGCTCAGGGGCCAGATTAAGTAGTTCAACATCTAAATCACCATTCTGGACAGATAGTTACCCTTAATTTATTGTCTTGCTTTATCTGCATGCCTGCTTTTTTTGCAGTGGAACTCAATTATGTACAAACAACTCACACCTCCCTCAAACAGTTTGTAATATTCACACAGTGTTTACAACAACAGCTCTGGCCTAATTAATACATGCCAAGTCACTTAAAATTAGGGAGATATTCCTGAAATATGGCACTATGTTTCCAAAGAACCCCACCTGGAAAAATTAAACAAAATTAAATAAGTTCTTGCTGCTTCAAAACTCCTTCCTGAAAAAACCACTTCTAAATATTTTCGCACATGTCTCAAGAAACCTGTCTAAGGTGATATTCTAGTTTGAAGAGCAACAGGGGACTTACAAATAGGTTATTGCATTTGGAACTTTATTACTGGGGTATCTTAAAGTACCTTTTCCTTGTCTTCTGCTAAGCCCACCTAACCAAGTGAAAAACATGAAATTGCAGGACACAGACATACAGTAAGTGAATTTTGTCAAGAAAAAACTGCAGTATAAGCAGCTCTGTTGATCAAACCAAAAAACACTTCTGACTTGCAAGTACCTATCAGAAAGGGACAAGGGTTCAAAATTCTGGAGGATTTGTTTTTTTTGTTTTTTTTTAGTGGCAGACGTACACAGTCACACATAACAACCCCCAAGCAATTCAGTCTCATCTGGTTTAACCTCAACCACGAGACACCGCTGTCTGTTTTCTTTCTCAAAAAAGACTCACGTCACTGAGCGCTGAAAGGGGAACTTCCAGAGTTTGTGATGAAGATACATGATAAACAGCTCTGCTCACACCAGCTCACAGGGCTGCCTGCGTCAATAAAAGGCGGCAGCAGAGGCAGTGAGCTGTCAGTTGGGCTGGAGGATCATCGTGGCCAAGGGTGCTTCGCGTTAAAGCCAAGGAAAATGCCAGGATTCTTTTTCTCCCACAACAACATGACTGAATTAAATGGACAAGAAGATTGCAAGCTTGTAGAAGGCAAAGTCCATAAAAAGAAGCAAAAGGCTTTGTAAGTATATACAACTTAGTATAAAATTTAATGTTATTAGGAGTGAAAAAAGAACTCTACTAATCTTAGAGATTAAGAATTAGCACTGTGGTTCAGGCTAAATGAACAAAACCAACTCAAAGTCCAGGACTGCAACATCATTAAAAAAAGCTTGACCTGAGGCATACCAATTAATTTATGACTTTAAATAATTAGAAATAAAATTTAGATACAGTGGGAGCCTCAGTCTTTTTTAAAAAATTACTTGGATATGTAATTTCCCAGACTTCGGTCACAGGATGGAGTTGTCTCTGTTTAAAAGTTTGAAGACAATTTAAATATAAGTTAAGTGCAACTGCAATTCTAATGGATTAAAAAATGTCTATTCATTGTTTCAGTGGTGCAGACCTCAAAAGTTATTTGAAGTGCATGGTGCCACATATTGAATCTGGGACCAAGACTTCCAACTCTAGAAATGTCATGTAAGTACAGAAGGACACCAAGTTATAAAATACAATCATAACTAGATAACTGTATAGTAAACGACTTCATTTCCAAACAACTTTTAGAATAACAAATATTGTAAAAAGATCTAGAATTTCCAAAGTGCAAGAGAGGTGAACATTAGTAATTAGAAACTATTAATGAAGTTAAGGATTTCTAATTAGTGATTTGATATATTTGCATCAAACAGAGAGGGTGAAGACACTTCAGTTAAATGCATTTTTATCAGAGGGACATTGTAACTTTCTCTAAAGTTTTAAAAGAAAAAATACTTCTCACTTAAGTGACGAGTAGAGGTATTACCATTTTTATTGCAAAAATATGGAAACAGAAGTACGCAGTTACAGTAAAGGACTATTTTCCTGGAAACAGAATTCAAGGTAACATCATGTTTTGTCCATCTCTGATTATTTTTCTTGACATGGGCTGTCTCCATGATGTCAGATTATGATAAAGCCATAAATTTCGTAAAATTCCTGGCACATATTCCTGGAATATAATAATAAATTTTAACATTTGTCTCCTTCAGACATACAAACAAAACCCCCTGGTTTCTTGCCTAAAGCCTTTTCTTTTTCTTGTCACCTTAGGCTTTCTGCAGAGGAAGTTATTCAGTGGTCACAGTCTTTGGAAAAGCTCTTGGCTAGCCAAAGTAAGTCTGTTACTTCAGCATAACTTTGTTCTTACTCTGTGGATAAAGTTTTATCTAATCTCACCAAATAGGCAAAGCTGTAGCATTGTATAAACGCTATCAGACAATGGGCAGCTACACTTCAGTTTTTCACAGCTCTAGTATAACATGGACACTCCTACAGCTTGGCTTCCAAGTTGGATTTTGGGGTCTTTTTCCATTTTCAGTATAGCAATTAACCCCCAAATAGCTCATTTTCATCAGTCTTCAATACTTAGTTAGTACATCAGTTTAATCTGGAATTTCTCTCCACCTACACCCTAAGACAATCCATTTAGGAAGGACTAGAATCCATTGTTACAGGATTGTTATAGGATTCATTTTTATAGGATCAGGACCCAGAGTCTAGATCTAAAAATGCTGAACATAATTAGGAAGACTCCCATCAGCCTTAGTATTATAATATCTGTAGTATGTTGAAGAAGGGAAGAGCAGTGTATTCTGGCAAAATTTTACATCAGATTTCAATACAACTCCTGCTATTTATTTTCTCCTCCCTGGTCACAAGTGTGATACAGTAAATGATGATTTATTTGTGTTGGCTTTAGGTGGTCAAGGTGTCTTTCGAGAGTTCCTGAAGTCAGAGTTCAGCGAGGAAAACATTGAGTTCTGGTTGGCTTGTGAGGATTACAAGAAAACCAAGTCTGATCACTTACATGGCAAAGCAGAGAGGATTTACGAGGAGTTTGTTCAGTCGGATGCCATTAAGCAGGTGTG
Source organism: Phainopepla nitens (assembly GCA_013400175.1). Taxonomy (NCBI): domain Eukaryota; kingdom Metazoa; phylum Chordata; class Aves; order Passeriformes; family Bombycillidae; genus Phainopepla; species Phainopepla nitens. The sequence goes on along the minus strand of VXBQ01008088.1, from coordinate 9,031 downwards.
TATAAAGCCAGCCTGTGCAGAGTTAGAAGGGAGAAGCGTGGCTCCTCTGAGATGCTCAGACACTTAGTCAGTTGCATAAGAAGAAGACACAGACATGCTTTCAGGTCCCTTCTTGCATTACAGCTGTCTGCAGCGTGACATTATCAGATCTCACAAACAGTCACAGGGAGCAGGCCGGTACAGGGAGAACCACCAGCAGAGCTCAGCACAGGCCTCAGCAGCTCAGCACATGATGCTCTTCACTGAGCCAGCCCAGCTTGCATTGCTGATGGCATTTGGAGTTCCATCGTGTTTGCAAGTGGAAGCACAACAGAACATTTCTTGTCTTTGAATATGTCGACCTTCTGGAAAAGTTAAAGTTCTGTATGTTGATCATATTAAAACTGGAGACATTCAACACAGGATTTCCCTTAGCAGCTGGAGGTTGTTCCTCAAAGTTGAACTGTGTTAATTCTGACTCCAGAACAAACTATATTTCTATAGTGAACAACAATTTTTGTGCCTAACTGGGATACAGGTATTTGATTTTCCCCCAATTTACAGTTCTGACATTGAGCTATCATGTATGTATAATGCAAAGGCTGCAAATGCATGTATTGACAAAGAGATATAGGAAGAGATCACATTTAAAGCTAAGTTTTTAACAGCACTTATTTTTTTTTCTATTCCAGATCAATATTGACTATCAGATGAGGGAAGCAACAGCCAAAAAGGCTCAAGAGCCAACTCACACAAGTTTTGATGAAGCCCAGAAAACAGTGTACATCCTTATGGAAAGAGATTCGTATCCCAGATTTTTAAAATCCAAATCCTACCTGAACCTTTTGAACCAGCTGCAAATCAACACTTCAAAATAAAGTGTCTGAGGCATGAAGAGCCAAGTAGATTCTGTCAAATATCCTGTGAAGAGATCCTCCATGGTGGTTGGATCTTGCCAAGGAAAACCCCTGTCTTGGGAGGAGGAGTATGAGAGAGATGTAAACAGCTCCACAGACAACAGGATGCGGGATAAAAGCTGGTGAGGCTGTCCTAAGGGTGAGGGCAGCACAGGGAGAAAATCCCCTCCTCCCACATGCCATGGAGTCAAGGCAGGATATGGAAACTGATGTTTGACCTCCATATGAACACTGAACCGTGTCTTAGATCCCAAAGAACTGCTGATTGTTAGGAAGTACAAGACTCACAAGCTGAGCATTGGGAAAAGATTATCAAGTTCAGAAGAGAAACTAGGACGACTGACTATTTTGGGCATAACAAGAAAATATCAAGAAAAGACTGACATCTCTTTTAAAACTCTATGAAGTGTTAATAAATGTGAATGTGAGCTCCACAATGCTGTTGTGTTATATAAATGTATTTTAAATTGATGTGTCTTAAAATCTATATGGTTTAAATGATATAATAATTATATAAACTGTATTTTTATTGTTTGCATTCAATAGGCAGGTATGTAGCATCTTTGCTGTTTAATTTACTAGAAAATAATAAGTAACTTCATTAAAATACAGCTAAAAATAAAGATTTATAGTGGGTTTGCATCTTATTTGAGGTGATTTTTCCATTGTAGTTACTGAAATATTGAAAAACACCATTCATTTCAGTCTCACTGTCCTACTACTCATCTCCATATTCAAATACTAATTTTACCTCCACCACTTCTCTCTCTTTTTGCCCATTTTACACAACCATAATCTGAGTTACTTGGAGCAGGTGATACTGACTTACACAGACCCATCCTCATAACTCCCAAAAAAGAAAAGTTGTGATTATGCTTGAAATACATAACTAAGAACAAGAGCACTTCTAAAACTCAAGTTTGAGACCTTGTGACATTAGAGCTTATAACGAAAATAAGTCAAAGAATGCCTTGGTTTTATGAGTTCCCATCAAGAGATACTGGTATCACATGGGTGGCAATACGAGATTTTATCTCACCCTTGCATATTTTCCATTTTTCCAGAATAACATGAGCTTTGTGAGCCTCACTTGGTTCTGTACCAAAGGGACAAGCTATAAATTCAGAGACATCACCTCTTGGCGAAAACAGACCACGTTGTTATTGCCACCCTTTGGGGACTTTGGAACCTCTATAGGAGAGCCAAAATCTGTGTCAGAAGCAAAACAGCCAGAAGGAACATAGAAAAGTGCCAATCTCTACTATCACCTACTGTAGTAGCTAGAAGTCATTGCAAATTACATCTTCCTTTCAAGATTAATAAATGCAGAAGAAAAGACCCTGGTCTTGCAGTATTTTTTTTAAGTTATATGTTCCTGAGAGAGTCTGACTGCAAAACCGCTGTGAAGTAGGAATAACAACAGTGCCTCCCACACAAGGTGCATCACCATGTTTGCTCTGACACAGTTCACACAGACCAAATGTTGCTGCTTGCAGAACTTCAAGCTCAAAGAAGATATCAGAGAACTTTGAAATATCAGCTACTCTCTAAACAGACACTGCATTCAAGTAACATTATTCTTTTGACTGTAAATCTCCTAAATTACTATGGCACTGATCTTCCCTTGCTCCCCCTGGGGTTTCACAATTTTGCTAAGAGTTAGCCAAACACCCATATGAAATTTCTGACTAAAATCATATTTCATAGCATGGATAGTTAGGATTTTTATTTATTTTTGAATGGCTTGTTGTTAGCAGATGAGACTGTCATAGCAATTTCACTAACTTTATTACACAGTTAGGCTAGACCAGAGTTTCTGAGCAGGGAAGAACGGACTTTGGACTTTCTTCCGCAAGCATCTATCCCTCCTTCATAATTTGGTAGAGTGAGAGAGCAGAAGAGTATTTTTCTTCTTCAAAAAGAAACAATTCCACTCTGCACGACCCAAAAACCTTGGTTATTTTCAAGTCTCTCACCTTACTTGCAATACAAATCTGATATCAACAGCAAAGATATATTTTTAACTCCAGACATATTCCAGCCCACTGGAGCACCCCTGACAACACGATCACATTTCACCAAGCAAATAACAGTATAGCAGAAATTCAGGCCTGGCTGGTATGTTGAAAGCCCGGGATTACATGTCTGTTGCTAGAGCAGGCCTGTCCAAAATGGTTGTTTTAATAAGGTCTGAGGGATCTGGATGACTCAGAGCACACAGATCGAAGGACTCAGAGCTTTCTGTCACCCTTGGTTCATGTACAAGGTGGGTGCCCTCATCTCCCTCCACTCATGCTCAGGAATAGCCCCAACATCACACATTGGTTTCACAGCTGTGGGTTGGGCCTTTTTTTAAAATTAGATTTCACTTTCCCTCTTTGGAAAAGATATACCATGAGAGAATGGAAATTTGCTGTTCCGTTCACTGTCTCTAAAAGAAACAGGTTGAATCAGGTTGGCCACCAGCTACAGAGCAGTGCAGGAAAACAGGATGCAGTACATGGAAAAGCTTTAAGATTTGACAGTAGGGATTCACACTTTTCTTTAAGTGTTCTACTTTACTCCTGAAAAAAAAAATTTCATTGTCTGTTAGTGTTCCAGTGGAAAAATCAATCACTGTACCATCTTCAGGTACACTTGTGAAGTGAATTAAAGTCTCTCTGTTGCAGTTTTCTTTATAGAAGGACCCAAGAGTCCAGCAGACCCCAAATATATATTTAGAGGACTAGCTTTAACCTCTCCAATTTGGAAAACTTTATTACCTGAAATAGATATTTTTAATGTTATCCTGAATAAAAACATGGTATAGCATAGTATAAACCTCTCCCATATATTGAACAGGCCACCCATGGAAACACTGTATTATTATGAACAGTGAAACAGGAAGGAAATTAAAGCTGAGATAGTGATGAACAGTTCAAATTCACCACCACAGACTCATCAGTGCCACCCATCCCTGCCCACACTCTGAAGCAACAAGCTTTTCACGTCTTCTTTATGGTTGTGAAATGAGTTTGAAAAGAAAAAATAGATAGTAGAACATGGAAAAATTAGATGCTCTCATCTTTCATTCATAGACATGAGTTTACTGTATCAGAGGGTGTAATTTCTATAGATGAAGCTTTTTGAAATTGAATCTTTAGTCATTAGAAATTGAAAAAAGTTCTTGCTTAATATTCATTGGATGATTAAAACTTGTCTTGGATGCTCAGAAACAAAGTGAGAGGGGACTTAAGGTTATTGCCTGGCTTTGTTTGGGTAGATAAAGCCTCAAAGGTTTTAGTCACTAAAGGGGATTTACATCAATCAAGAACCAATATGCCTATTTTGGAAACAAACTCATTCCCCATCATTTCTCAAAACATCCCCAGAAATTACCCTCTGAAAGACCCCAAAGATGATCAACATTTACATTCTAGTGAGCATTTCCCTTCAATTTCTTCAAATACCACACAGTCTAAGCACTACACAGCCTTAAAGCACTTATCTAAACTCCTTTGGTGACCTGCTGTCATATGGTCCCTTTCACTAATAAAGTTAAAAATAGCTTGAGTAGAGTATGAAATGCAGAAATGTAAACCTTTCAGGACCACTCTAGTCTTGTGTTCAGAGAGAGAAAGAAACAGAGCAGATTAGCAATATTTCTCGTCAAAGTCTGTGACACAGCCAAAGGACTAAAGTGGAAGCAACAGCTGCCTACAAACTCAACATCACTGGAGTCACAAGGGGTTTGGGTTTTTTTTCAAGTTGCTGTGGCCAGAAGGTTTCTGCTATTGGAGGGCTAATTTTAAAAATAAAACAAGATAAACACTCTCTGCATAACACTAATAACTCAGTAACCCATGATTTCCATACTACCCATGGAAAAAGTCTGTAACGTATTTACTGTGGTAAATGGTTTGTCAGCCACGAAGGCCAAGAAGGCAGCTTTAGATACAGAGAAGAAGCTCAATATTGAACAGAATTTGACCAGCCATGAGTTTGGGAACATACTCATTGTTTATGCCAGTCTGAGGAAACTGTGGACACACTCTGGATGTTCAAACAAAGCCCAAAGTCCAGCCAGGAACTCTCTCGGAGCTAGAACAAACACTTGGAGGAAAGGGGAGCCCTGGACTAACATAGTCAAATATTCTGACTTGGCCTGCACTATAATCAATAATTTGACATTGAACTATGACAGGTTGAAGTACTAGCATCTTCCAAAGGAGGGCACAACTGCAGGGGTTGTAAGAAGCCCTGTTCACTGCTGAGCTTTGGTGGAAGTGTGAATGTAGAGTCTCACAGAGAGCTCGGGACACACAGTGCTTTGTATCCAAACCACAGCACACCTCTGGGAAGCCCGACTGAAAGGGTAGGGTGAAAGTTCCTGTAAAAGCTAGTCCAAGCTTCTAATGGCATGATTTCCTCTTCTACTGAGACAGCTGCAGAACATCAGGCTCACACAATGACATCACAGTTTTTAGGAATAAAAAAGGAACAGAAAGGTCACAGACTACAACTGAGGTCAGGTTTCCAGAAGGGCTATTTAGAATCCAGTCTTTTCTCACTCAGCTGGACAATGGGTAATAGAGTTTGCAGAAATAGGTCACAATGTAAGATTTGTCCAGCCTTGTTGATAAAACCTAAAGCCATTAATTTAGAAATTATTCAAAATCCTCAGGCAGTGATTATTAGCAGGCAGTGCTAACTTCTACCCAGGAACAAAAACCACTTCATCATATCTATATTTGCAGACAGGTTGTTTGACCTACTGTAAAGACTGAAGCTGTGAGCACTGTTCTCTGAGTCCCTGTGAGTAGAACTTGGTTGCACAGAGAACCTAACTTTTTATGAGGTTATTTTCAAATATATAGCAAGAAAGTTCCCAACAGAATTTGTGAAAACCACCAAGTAAGATGCAATTAGAGAAACAGGACCCTTCTCTGGAAACAGCTATGGCTGAACTAAGTGAGAAGCAAGAACACTGATCTGTTATTTTTGTACTAAGCACACTCAAGCAGCAATGAAGATGAGTAGCAGCCAGATCCACTTTGTTCTCTCCTCAAGGTTAACAAAGACCTCTTAATATTTTACTGTTTTCCCTGTGTTTGGGCCTGGATCTCCAGGCACATCCTCAGTGCTCCTATTTAACATGTCCTCATAGGATACTGCGTCAGGAATGTGAGCACCAGGCAAGCCCCAGGAAGCAGTGTTCCCACATTCCAAAATACCAGGGTTGGGAGCACAGCAGAGGGACGGGGAGCAATGTGCAGGCAGGAGAGCAAGTGGGTAGATGGAAGAAATGGGTGCAGCACAGAATGAGACAAACAGTACTCCACAGTTCACTACTGTGGGACAGATGTAAGTGGGCAAGATGTTTATTGAGCATAACAGCATTGAAAGAGAAACATAATCAGGAAATAATTAATATAAGGGTGGGAAGGGAAAAAACACCTAAGGAGAACACAAAAATTAAGAAAGGTGATGCTAGGTGAGTGAGTGCAGGAAAGGAAACAGAAGACTGAGCAAGAACTCACTCCTCTGGGAGAATTATTCTCAGTGATAAAAAAAAAAATGGTTGCAATCCAGATAGTCAACATACATTGTCTAAACTGGCAGTTGAGGGTTAATCCCTAGAAAAAGAACAGGTCTAACAATTGATAAACTCAGCAGCACTGATATGATATGGCCATTTTCTTAGTTTTGATACTTCTCCATTTCCCTTATTTTCTTTCTGGAAAGCACATCCAGCTCAACCACGGAATAAACCAAGCAATAATTGATTCCTGTGTAGCACATCCCTTCATGATCCTAGGGCTGTTCTCTGCCCTGTACCTGGCAGCATAAGGAATCCAAAGGGAAAAGGCCCCATCAGAAGTCACCTGCAGGTCTCAGAGTCTCACCTGGAGACTTTCAGGGTAGAAGGGACCATGTGTAAAGGTGGTACTGCAGTGTCCCCACCCAGAGAGTGCAGCCACACCCATCCTCCCAAGGCCAGGCTGAGCTGATGGACACAGAAGCTCAAACCTTCAAACCTTCTGCTTCAGCGAGACACCAGATGACATCTAGTGGAATTTGTATGCAATACGAGGAAGGATGGGATTCAGGTTAAATCGTGTCATTTTATAGCGCAGCAGCACACCTGATTAACAACTAAACTATCTACTCTTTAAACATTCTGGAAAGGGAAGTAGATGGGTAACTTTCTGGGTATCAAGCTATAAGTGGATGGTAGTGGAAAGAGCTGACATAAACACATTGTAAAATCGTTTTTGCAACCCATTAAGTTTCAAATTTTTCTTTAGAGCGTGGTCAAGGATACAACAAAACATGAAAAAAGCAACAAATCCTGCACGTAAATACCCCCTCTCCCCCCCACTGTAAAAGGCACAAGACGTTTGTAGAATTATTTTATTCAGTTTAATAGTGAAAACAAACTTAGGGAGAAAACCCCTGGATAAGTTTATTTCAATTTTAAGCAATAGTACAGCACTTTTAATGCCTGTAATACAGAAAAGAAAATGTTTAAACACAAAGTCATTGGTTACAGATTCTCAGTCACTGCACAATTTAACTTTGTAAAGACATGATCTTATATGTGGTCCCCTGAACATCGCTGATAGGAAAAAAAACTCCCTGAATAGTTTATTATAATTCATTATAATAACAAGGTTTTAGATGAATTTTCCTTTAATGCAAATAAAGCATAGAGTAAAAAATAAGATATATTTAGGCTTTTGCAAAAGAACGTGCATAAACACATATAAGGTTTTTCCAAATATATGTAGAGCAAATGATTAAATACTGGTACAAATCACTAAGGACTATCAACATGATTGTGATTTTCATTCTCTAACTTTTCCAGAGTCACAGTTATTAATAAGGTGGGTTTTTTTCTTATTTTAAATTTAAGGAGTTCTACAAATGAGATTCTTTATAGATATATTTTAACATGTAAAGGTCTGGACCTCAGATGCTTTAGTATATAATTGCCTGCATATGAAGCATTAGAAGTAGGAGGAAGCATGGGACAAACTTGAAACATCTCACTGTTGTGATTATTTGAACAATCAACTCAAGTTAATTTGCTCCTGCCCATTCCCATTAGCAAAATGGAACAAAATACTCCAAAGTCATGTGTAAAGTTACAATGAATAGAGAATGAGATTTAATGAAATAGTAATCAATAGAAAATAGATCACAGTGCTATTTGCCCTTCCCTAAGCACAGGCCAAGGTCTCATGTGACACTGCCCAGCTCTGACTCCAGGTTCTGCTGGAGGAGAGCACACCACAGACACTTCCTCCCCAGCAGGACCAGCGCTGTTGTTAGTGTTTAAGGACAAAAACACATAATCACGAGTGATTATATGGGTGATTTTTTATTAGGGCCCAAGAGTTAGGGGCTAGGAGCCCTAAATCTAACTCTTAGGGGCTCGATCGACATGTATTTTGTCTTTGAATTATATAACTAAAAATTTAATCATTAAACTTACATTGTTCCATTGATCTCATCATTCTTGTCACAGATTATAATCATATACAATCATCCATACATCATGGTTACAGAATGGTTACACAAGTATAATTAAAAATCATCCCACTTATCAGAATTATTCAGGTGAGTCTGACCTAATAAGCACAAGGCCTGCTATGAGGCCTACTCCCCCCTGCAAGTATCCTGTGATTTTTTAAGAAACTTTTAACCCTATACTATCACTGTGGGAAAAGGGATGCACACCTCATACACAAAGCCTGTGTACCAGCAGGGTGAGCTGCAATAAAATAAATGTGTGTACTGCATTGTTGGAGGCTCAAACCTCAATTTAAGTTCCAATCCTACACAGTTCATGCTCTGCCTGGGAGGCTCTGTAAGAGGAAAAGAATATGAGTCAGAGCAGAGACATAAGATTGAAAGAAATATCACAGCACAGAGCTGGGCTGTCAGAGGGAGTACGGACATGTCCAACCTTCCCCTCCCAACAGGGTCACTCTGTGCCTTGTAGGCAATGGCAAATTCCCAGAGATCCCAAGTCACAACCACCCCAGGAAAGACAGAAAGCCCTCCAGNTTTAATCCAGGAACTCACGTTCCATCCTAATCCTTCAAAAAATCTTGCCTAACCTGCTTATAGTCAAATTTCTTTGTTCTCCT
>VXBQ01008087.1:0-11584 GCA_013400175.1 Phainopepla nitens | reverse complement strand
TCAGGGCTGCTCTCAATCAATTCTATACCCAGCCTGTAGATATGTCTGGGATTGCCTCGACCCAGGTATAGGACCTTGCACTTCACTTCGCTGAATTTCATGAGTTTTGCACAAACCCACCTCTCAAGACAGTCCAAGTCCCTCTGGGTGGCATCCCTTCCCTCCAGCATGACTGCACCACACAGCTTGGTGCTGTCAGTGAACTTGCTGAGGGTGCCCTCAATTCCATTGCCATGTCGCCAAAGCAAAGAGGCTGAGTAGCATCGGGCCCAACACTGACTCCTGAGGAACACCACTCATCCCTGATCTCCACTTGGTCGTTGTTCCACTGGCCACAACGCTTTGCATGTGGCCATCCAGCCAGGTCTTTATCCACAAGATTGTCCATCCATCAAATCCATGACCCCCTGTTTAGAGTCAAAGATGTTACTAGAGACAGAATTGAAAACTTTGTGTTGATGTCAGCTGCTTTGCCCCCATCCACCAATGCCATGGTTCCACCATAAAAGGCCCCTAGATTTGTTAGGATTAAAACCAGTGTCTGGTTTTAAGCCACAACAAGAAACTAAACTTAGGTATAAGAAGCATGTCCCAAAAACTTGTTGAAATAAATAATTTTGGACATCCATAACAAGGTATGAAACTGTAGTGCAGAGCACTCTTATAGAAATACAGTAGCACAGATTAAAAGTCATAGTTGACTTAATGCTATCAAAATAAGCCTTTAGAGAGCAAAACTGCATGCCTAGATAGAAAGGTGTTGAGACAGTTGTATACATTATGGCACTTAGAGAAATCTTGGGGGTATTTTAGAGAGACTTGGAAGCAAACAGCACAGCAATGGCAAAGACACAGAGCATAGGGACACACTGCAGGCACTTTTCTACACTTTTGGAAAGTACCTATGACCATTTGTCAGAGGAGCAAGCCTGAGGGACCAGAGGAGAGTTTCAAGGACCAGCAGACTACACATGGAACATAAGAGACCTGCAGAAAGCCCCTTCTGTAATAATGACTGCAATGTATTCCTAAGTGATATCCTTATAAAGGGAGGGTACAGAAAAGCACCTTCTACAAATATTTCAGGAGGTGAATTAACAGTGAGGTTGGTTAAAAGGTATCTCACTGGATAAAATGTTGGCAGACTATACGACAGCAGCACAAACTCAGACTAAGTACATTCTAATGAAAAGACAATAAGAATCTCTTTATCCCTTATTTCAAAAATTACAGAAATATTTTTAAAAAGATAAAATTTTATTTATCTCCAAATTAAAAAAAATTAGAAGAAAACATGAGCTCTGATAAACACCAAAAAAATAAATGAAGTTGCTGCAGTTATACGAAGGAGTAGGAAAAGGATTTGTAGTATGTCAGATGAAGGAAGCTTCACAAAAATGATGGGAACAATAACATCTCAAAATATGAAAGGAGTAATAAATAAATAGTTATAGAAGTTACTGATAACTACAGAAATGTTACTCATTCTTGGCTTCAGTTTTCATTAGAGAGATCAGAATGCACTTCACAGTCAATATCTGGAAGAATTCCTGGTATTAAAAGTATCAATAGGGGAGGTGTGAGAATACTAAAATATATTTGACATAAATCTCCCAGTTTCTCTCAGTGTCTACCACATTGTGGAATGTTGAATACCATGGCAAACTCTGATGTATAAGTGAGTTCAGGAAAAATAGACTGGACAGACAGAAAAACATTCAGCCCAGGGAGTCCCTAGTGTGGACTAAAGGTCAAGGAAGAGTCACCAACTATGCACAATACCTCCACAAATCTTGTCTGAGTTTACTTGATACAACAAAGACAAGAAAATAAATTAAAGCAGATAGAGCTCCTTAGCCCATGCTGTGATATGCTAATATTTCTAAATTTGCTGTTACAGAGCAAGAGACATCCAAACACCTGATTTCACTAAGCAGCCCTACTAAGGGTATCCCAACCAACTGCAGTCTAGAAGTGCTCAGATAACAGTTTTCCGTATCAGCAGACATGATAGCTCAAAAATCTTTCAGGTGCCTTGACATATGAGCTAATTCAATTTTTAGTGTTGACCTTAACTCTTCAAGCCATCATTTGTACCCCAGAAACTGCCAACACAACAGAGTGTGGATATTGTAATAGCAAGAGATTGCTGGGAAAACCTACAAAACAATATTTTCATATACTATAAGGAAAAGTAAACAGTCCTAAACCACCAACCACCACTAATTTGTTCCAAAACTTGTGTACCAGTGAGTATAGTTATATAGCTATAAGAGCTCCGTATGGCTAGGAAGTGAGATGATATGGGGAAGGCATTAACTGAATTTCAAGGAAGAGAACAAAATTATCTGAACAATTAAGAGACAGGAGCCATAAAGACCATAGGATCAAACACCTAGAATTCTTTTTTTTGAAAACACTCCAAATTTTACTTACCACTACTGTACTGCTCTTTCTCACATTCTCCAGTCCTCCACACAGAGCTTTTCTGTCCTTTTGCGAAGCTTAACTCTGCATTACTACCCTCTCATTTCCATGGAATTCCTTCATTTTCTATCAAAACAATAAATATTTCACTCAGTGCATTATTTAGTGCACTGAAAAAGACTTGCCCACAAAATGGAGAGGTTTTATATTCATTGCTCTTCTTTCAAGCCCAAAAAATGACTGACTCATTTCTCACAGTATAAATTCTAAGAATGTTAGAAACTTAAACAACAGAAAGAAGAGATCAAAAAGTCTAACTCAATTGAAAATAAGCTGCATTACTACACATCAGTGCTGGCTCTGTCAGGTAGATCACAGGTATACTAGAGCAGAGGGCTCAGATCTAAAATTTTACTCTCTCAAAACAAGGAATATAAAAAATGGTAACAAGAGAGTTATATTAAAGCTGGGAAAACAAACTGCCCTCTGACAGTCTACTGGTAACATGTACAAAACACAAAACTCAGGAGGTCATTGCTAGCCAAGTAAAATAAAATTCATACAACAAAAATGGCTGTTAAGCAAATCAGTCAGTGAAATATTTACCTCAGAAGAAAGACAGGGGTTAAAGATTAAACCTGCTAGGGAATTCAACATATATATAGTACACTGATATGGAAATCCAGTGTCAAACTTCCTCTTTACTCACACATTAAGTTATGATAACATGCTTGTTAAGCTTTTAAAGAATGCAAGTATTGTGTACAAGTGCATTTAGAACAGATGGAAGGTGAATTAATAATGGAGCAACAAAAGTGCATAATTTTGTACAGTACAGCTCAGAATGAAAACATTATATTTCCCACGGGAAAGGGTCTAATAACTTACTACACCTGGCTGTAGCCTCGAGTTACACACTACCTAAATTAATCACTACAGGCCTTACTGGTCTGGAGTTGCAACTTATATCAGACCAGTGTGTATCATGAAGAAAAGATGACAAACCTGTAAATTTTCAGATTCAGTTGAGATCAAAGAGAAGGGATCTATTTGGCTACATGGTTGTCATTCTGCTCCATCATTGTTAAAAAATTGAGATGATGGTACTTTTTAAGGGATCATTATGAAAATAAAGACCTTTTAAGTTTTCATTTGGTGACAGTCCTCAAATTAGACAGAATTTCCACCATGTTTGTCATATCTGGAGACTATTACAGGAATCTTCAGGAAAGATATCTAAAAGAAAAGGCCTCTAAACCAGTGAGGCCCAAAGAAAAAAAATCCAAATAAATAAAATAATCTTTTAAATACTAATATACTTTTAGAGAAATTAAATTTATTGTCTTGACACTTTAACGGCTCCTGATATTCCAGTAACACATTTCCACATATGACAAATAAGTGACAAAACCATAGCTCTCCTGAAGTTTATGTCTTTTTAATACTATTTAACCATAAAATATTTTCATCTTCCTCTAGGCCTTGATCAAAGAGTTGAAGTCAAATTAAAGAAACAACAATTATTTTCAGTATAAGAAAATTTATAATAGTAAAGTCAAGCCTAATTTAGGTGGGAATATGAACACAAAAAATATTTTTCTTGGACAAAGGGCCCAGATGAGATCTAAGGTTCCAACTCAGCTAACTATTACAGTATTTCCTCTTCAATCATGCAAACAGTTCCACTAATTTTAAAAAAGGCTGTTTGCATGCTGCTTAAGTTTGTCAAAAAAATAAAAGAAAACTTGAGTTTCCTACCTATATATCCGTAAAACAAAAGCACACCTCTCACTAAGGCAGACATAATGTGATGTAGAGGAGTTTTACTCTGGCAAGTTATTTTCCAACATATTTCCTTTTTACAGTAAGCCTTCAGGACAATACTCTACATTTATGAAACAAGATTAGCAGGGAAATAGAAGATTCAAATATTTTGGTTAGTGCTGTATTCCTCTTCAGGTAATCATTTCCCAAATGCTATTTCATTATTGGAGTATACATTTAGAAAAAAGATTCACAGCATGTATTATTTGTTATTATTATACATATTTCTTTACAAGGACATAGGGGTTCCCTGATTGAAATTTTATTTTCTCCAACAAAATTATGAATCTAATCAGCCTGATGCAAAGAGTTACTCTACAATAAACTCAGTAATTTGACCTTTCAAAGGAGCAACCAGCTTGGAAAAGAGGTGTGCATTGGTAGGGATTTCAGAGCCATGAAAGCAAATGAGGAGTAACTGGGTTTCTTTCAATTGGTTTTCCTTCAGCAGGTATCCTCTGCTCAATGTCTGATTAGAAGCTCTTGGGGGAAAGCTGCGATTCCTAGGCAATGAAGAGAAGTTTCATTAGATGGCACTGTTTCCTCTACACCATGACACAAGAATTGACTGGGTCACTACGTGGTGACACCAGTTTAGAACTCCTGAGCAGTGTTTAAATCAGAATCACTAGCCATGCAGGATCCTTAAATAATCTTATGGAATTTTTAGAGGAGCATCACAGTAAAACCGGAGCTCAGCCCAGAATAATATTCCTGATGGATGAGTAACATTTGCTTCAAATTCAATTGGATTGATTCGATTTCAGCATCACTGCCAGGTTCTTCCATGCATTTTAAAGGATTGTGGTTAAACGTCAGCTTTTATCTTACAATGCACTTCTGTGCATTACTTTAGATGCATGGTCTGTATGCACAAGTGCCTACAAACAAAGGCAAATAACTTTGTATATTTATTAGTACTGCAGATTGAAACCAAAATTGTTGACTATAATTTGGTTTTGGGGCCAAGGAGCTCCCAGCTTCAGTTTCAGACTAGCTTGGAAAAAGTTCTGCATTGGGTATTGAATAGGAGCATAAAGATAAACATAGCAAATAAAATCTTAGTTCAGGTACAAATAGAGTTATAACACCAAAGTTTGGCACAGAGATAGAGACAAATATTTTTTATAAACATGTAACCTCTCAGGGAAAAGAAAAGTCAGATGCAAAGTGTAGTTTTCTTGTTGCTTTTTACTTTTAATATTTGGGAGTTATATAACTTGAAAAATAATACATGCACGTTTAAATAGCCAGACTTTGAGAAGAAATTTTTGGAGAAGAGATACTGAAAGAGGTAGCTGAACAAACTTTTATTTTTGCTGCATGTTTGTTGACGGACAGAAGAGGCTGTGCCATTTCACAGCAAAGATTTAGATAGCTAATCTGGGCAGGCAAACAGCTCTGGCATTTCCTGACTTGAATGCTTAATTTGTTAGCCTTCAGGTTTATCTTACCTGCTTTTCACACAAATGACAAACATGTTGCCATCCCTCAAAAAAAAAAAAAATCTTAACTGTAAACTTTCACTCTTATTTTCTTGAAAAAAAAGAGAAAAGAAAAGTAGAAAAGAAACCTCCATGTGGGAAATCATCATACCACATCAAGCTCATCTGACAGCATTCAGTATTTTGGGGAACAATAAAAGACTGTTCTCCACTACCCAAATCTAGAAGATTAAATATAAAACAGTGCTATAAACACAAAATTTTTTCCATGATATGCACTTCCATAAATATATAGGAAATCTCAGGACAGTGCACACTTTTTAGTACAGTTTGTGGTTCATATCCTACAGGAGATTTCAAATGGGCTTGTCTGACACGATCAAGAACATGACATAAAATGAAAATAAGACTATCCAACACTGTTCCATTTCTTTTTCTTTTATATAGTTGCTGGTTTACGTTTGTTCTTTAAACTGCCATACTTTCACAGTCCCACAAAATCAAAGAGGAAACAGAGGACTGAATTAAATTCATTAAAAAAAATTATCTGATACCAGTACCTCAGAAGGCCACTGTTCTCAGTAGTTGATTGTCCAGAATCAGCTATCACTGGCCAGTTGCTTAAACATCTGCCTTGTAAACAAATCTTTACAAGACCTCACCATTAATGCACAGCTGAAGCTTTTCATTCATTCGTGAGATTTTCCTCTTAAGAAAATCTTCAGTCAAAAATTATCTTACAAGTTACAGTTTAATGAGGCTGCACAAACTAAATTACCTTACCCCAAAGCAAACAAAGCTCCCTAGAGGTTAACTGGGAGTTTGTCTTCGAATAATACATACTACATTTCACTGCAAATTATCCAGGTCATTTTACATAGTAACACAGCGTATAAAGGAACTGCACAATCTCAAAGGCATTAGCAAATTACAACCTCTTTGAGAAAAACTGGGTTTTGTTAAAAAAAAAAGAAAAAAAAGAGAAAAAAACAAAGGCCAGATTCTAAAGTCTACATGAGTGTATTTGCAGGGAAACTCTATTAATTTCAACCCTACTTAGGAACTCACTCTGACTTCTGGCAAAAGAAAATATCTAGAATCTTAAATGCTAGAATGCAGTCCTCATTTCAGGAAAGTGCCTTCTCTAAATGTCTTTTGTGAATTATCATTTTGGATTAAAAAACTTTCAAAATACTTTTTTACTGTGGCTCACTATGAATTTGCTTTGATTTCATTGATTTGGACCTACACAATAGTAAAATTTTAATCCCTGAGTATGATACCTGAATTTAGTCAATGTAGAACTCCATAAAATAATGAAAGGTATTTATACATGGAAACATGTCTCTATTATTTAATTAGAAATACAATTTTATCCATACTTTCAAGCTAAAAACCAGCAAAGTCTTCCCATATTTTTGGTCCAACATTTGAAAGCACTGGAAAGCACTTAAGAAATAACTTGTGAGCTGACATTTAGGACCTAAATGCCAGTGGTCACTGCACACCTCATAAAACAAAGAGGATTTTCTTTTAACTGAATTTGGCATTTTATTAATAACGTTCTTATTACTTTGACCGTTATTCTATCAGCTTTGACCATTCTAAGGCCTGCACCGTGAGCATGAACAAAAACTTTGCCATTTGTTTCAGTGCATGAAATACTGCTCACTCATATTAAGGAGACAAAATCTAGTGTATTTCCTCCTGTTTTTCCAGGAGGTCTACAAGTAGAACAAACTGGAAAGCAATTTGAATGCATGAAGATGCACAACTATACAAAGTATAATATGCAAATTGCAATTTAAAGGAAGAAAACAAAAATCCTTTGCGCATGCAGCAAGTGTACCTGGAAACTTTTGTTTGTGTGCAATATATTTCAAATTTCCTGTGTTTAAGTGGTACAGGTAGATAAGAGAATTAATTTAGATATCATTAGTGGAAAAAACACAGGAAAAGTGGTGAATCTCTGCTCTTTCAGACGGAAGTCTATCTAAAACAACCACAGGCAGAAAAAGCAGGGAGAATGCATTGCTTTCATGGAAAAGACAAGTCACTGTAAGAACTTATTCTTAACATGTGCTACTGGCAAAAGACACAGTAGCTCAAATTAGCTACCTCAGAGGACATAAGGCTACCCTCTTTCCCTCTTACAGAGAGAACTTACCATGCATCATCTGCTTTTGTAATAATGAACTCAGAAGTTATCTTCTGCACAACAGAAAACCAAAACCAAAAATAACCAAAAAAAGTGGCAGGGAGATGTTGATATGTTGCCCACATTAGGAGACAAATAGGGTTTGGTCAAGTTTGATCCCAAATCCTTTCACTTCTGTTTTCTTCTGTAAGGGAAACAGCAAACATCCATCTCTCAGCTGTCATGGTTTAACCCCAGATGGCAACCAAGTACCACACAGATATTTACTCCCCAACCCCCTTGCAGGATGGGCAAGAGAACCATAAAAAAAATAACACTTCTGCATTGAGTTAAGAATAGTTTAATAATAGAAACTAAGTAAAATATAATAATACTATTAATATTAATATTAATGGCAATAATAATAATGAAAAGAGAGAAAGAAAACCCAAGAGAACTAAATTATGTCAAATACAACCACTCACGACTTCTGACCCACTCCTATTTGATGCCTGAGAAACAATCACTCACCTCTGGCCAATTCCACCAATTTATATAGCGAGAAAGAAGTTCTATGGTATGGAATATCACATTAAGGTCAGCTGTCCTAGCTGTGTCCCTGCTAGCTCTTTGTTCAGCCCCTCACTAGCAGAGAATGAGGCACTGCATAGCCCTTGACTTAGCAAAAGCACTACTTAGCAACAATGCAAACAACAGTATGTTATCAACATTATTCTCACACTAAATCCAAAACACAGCACAGTACCAATTACCAAGAAGAAACCTAACTCTATCCTAGCTGAAACCAGGACACAGCTCACACCAGAAAGAAAGCTTATCCTTGAAAGGGAATTCAATCTGAAAGCTGAACTTTTTTTTTTGTCTTTTTTTTTTTTGTTAGTTTTTAATGTAAGCTTTGGTGGAGATGGGAAAACCAAGACTGCTGCAATAGCTGTTTTGAAGAGAAAGGTCCCACAGA
Source organism: Phainopepla nitens (assembly GCA_013400175.1). Classification (NCBI taxonomy): domain Eukaryota; kingdom Metazoa; phylum Chordata; class Aves; order Passeriformes; family Bombycillidae; genus Phainopepla; species Phainopepla nitens. The sequence goes on along the minus strand of VXBQ01008087.1, from coordinate 2,772 downwards.
ATGGACAGTCAGACTTTGTATTATGGTGCTCTCCTCTTAGACCAGCTGCTCTGTTGTCAATGTAGCTGCACTGGCAATGAGACTCTAGTAGTGAGGGTATCCTGAGAGTGCTGAAACACCACAAAATGGTTCAATGCAATTATGTTCTCAAGCAAGGGCAATGTTTAAGAAACAGGGTGCTTTTTATTTTTAAAACAGAAAGTGATTTCTATGTTTTTCTCTTCTCAGAGGGAGGAAATTTATAAGTCATATGCTTCCAAATTTGTCAACACAGTTTAATATTTAACAGTGTCTTATGGGAAGTAAAATATTGCTGAAAGAAAAAATAAATTCAATGTAATAAAACCAATAAAATTATCTTTGGATGTAAGCATTATTATCAAGGCCTCCTTTAATATCACAGTAGGAAAAAATAACCTAACAATACTTATTCTCTTTGCAATTACCAATTCAAAAGCAATTGAATGTGTCCACTAGCTTAACTCCTTTTCTTTCTCCTGTCAACACAACAAAAAGACTTAAAAAGACTTATTTCTTAGTACTGAAACTTATGAGCATGTGTTCATGAATGCTAATTAATAATCCATATCTTTATGCAGCATATGAGAAATAGAAAGGTACAAATATATGTTATTTTTCTCTTCAATTTATGTCTATGGTAAACAATAAAATATATCATTAATATATTGCAATCTACATAGAAAAGAGCAGAAAATAATGAAACATAAATATTGGTCATCACGCATTTCTCTTACTATCATGTGAGGGAAGGTATTAAGATGTTATTGAAATCAAACCCAAACCCAAAATTTAAATAATCAAAAATTATTATTAAGTATATTTATCATATTTATTATATTTTTTATTTATTATATTTAGTACACGGCAATGTTAGTGGATAATAAAAACTGATTTGGTTAAAATGAACAACGCAAAAGTTGTTTTACCTCTCCAATGCACTTTGTTCCAACCTTTCCTTCTCCTTCCTCTGACGTTCTTTGTTCTTCTTAACTCGAGTTTCCCACAGTCCTCTTATGACAGAAAAGTCAAATATTATCACCTGATGCCCCATTTTGTTGACATTAAGCTTCTCCTGAAAGAACAAGCCAACTCTTCAGAAAAGGAATAATGAGAAAAATGAAGATCCACACTACCATGTTTCATTAAAATTGTCTAGGAAAAAGAGCTGAAGTCATAAGAAATATTAACATGGTATGTTTTCCATCTTACCCAATTTATCTAGGGTTTTGTGCTGGCAGTAATCAATGTGGCATGCAATTGACTTCCACGTAAAATCTGTGGCAGCAGCTGCACATTGAATTTTTCTATTCCTTACATTTTTTCCAAGATAAAGACAGAGTTGCAAAAAAATACTGGTTTGATTAAGTAACACTGATGAAAATAGCTTTAAAGACTTTGCATTTTTAATAATTTCTGTGACTAATATTAAAATGAATGCTCATAAAGAATTTATTCATTTTAAATCTTGCAAAACACTTCATCTGGAGTTGTTGTGTATCAATCTTAATGACCCTTTATGATCTCAAGCTATCCTATTTCAATGGAATTTGTGAAATTCCAGTGTTCCCATAAGTGTATACTTACCTGTGAAAGGCATTGAAAAACCAGCCCCATAACACACGCAAAAAAAATTACTGAAGAGAGAGACATGGGGAAGGTTTTGTGAACGTATCATGGTCCCCACTTGCTAAGGTCCTTATTCTGGGCAGTCGATAGGGTTGACTTTGCAGTAGCCAGGAGGGCCATGGCCAGAACCCTGAGGTTATTCACCTCAGCAGATGGTGTGGTAGTCACACCTGCCTTTTTCAGTTTTACTGGAGTGCACAGTCAGATAACACCAGGTCATAATGAGCAATCACATATGAATAATTCACCTGCCCTCTATACTGTTATTAGTACTGTTGTTACTGTTAAATTATTTTTTATTTAATTGCTGTTTACCATTAAATCATTCTTATTTCTACGCATGATCTTTAGCTTTTTGCGCCTCCCATTCTTCTCTTGATCCTGCTACAGGGGAAGACAGGCAGTGAGAGAGCAGCCTGGTCGAGTGTCTTTTGAGTAGGAACACTAAATTGGGAAATACGATTGCTAAATCACAGCACGTATAGAAACACCAGCGGTCAAAGGCTTGGTATCAGTTTATCAGGTTCCATGCAGTTAAGAAGTTATGTCAGCCAGAGAAGAAAAGTCGAAGAATTTGTACCTGCTCTGATATAAAATGCTGGAAAACCAGTAGCAATGGACAAGGAGAAGCTTAGTTACTTATTCTTTAATGGCAACTTCTTTTCCTTTTTGACTGGGTGGACTGCTGGTTGTGGACTGGAAGAGAAAACTCCCTCCCACAGGATCAGGTTCATGACCATCTGAGAAACCTGAACATACATAAGTTTTTGGGGCCTGATGAGATGCATATCAGAGTTCAGAGGGAATTGGCTGATGTAGTTGACAAGCCAATCTCCCTGATATCTGGACAGTCATGGAAGTCAAGGGAAGTCCCTGGTGAGTGGAAAAAGAGAAACACTGCACTCATCTTTAAAAAGGTTAGAAAGAAGGACCTTTGGGGTTACCACACTGTCAGCCTCACCTCGGTGCCTGGGGAGGTCCTGGAACAGATCCTCCTACAAGCTTTGCTGAGGCACAAAGAGAAAAGGAAGACTTGGGATAGCCAGCGGGGTTTCACCAAGGGCAAGGTCTGCCTGACCAACCCAGTGGACTTCTGTTATGGAGTGACTACACCAGTGGACAAGG